>JAODKF010000047.1:5248615-5272355 GCA_026779585.1 Mormyrus proboscirostris
AGATGTATTTAAGGTGCGTACCCCCCCCCCCCACCCCGTCAATGGCACAGCCTGTAGTGTGATTTCCTGAATCAATCAATGCACATAAACACTGGAGACAAACAAAAACATTTCAGCAACTGTCTTTTAGATTTAGCAGTTTTCGCTTAACTTGTGAAGTTCACACAAATTTGAGCGGCACCATTATAAATGTTGTGGTATGATAACGCAGGTGTACTTTCCTGAATCGCTTTGTAGCTAAACATCAATTTGGCCCCCCCCCCAATAAGCACAGAATCTGTCTACATGTCCATGACCATGCCTGCATTTTTTTTTTTTTAGAAAACAAAGGGCCAGTTCTTTGTTCGAGGACCATGTAATGTAGTTTCTATCAGACACACGGGAAAACATCAAGTAATAAATACAATAAGGTTTCTGTTATTCATCACCGGTGAATCACCGGTTTGTTTTATTCAAAACTTGTTTTTTATTTGAGGGGAACAATAGTTTGAGATACATTTTTTTTAATTAAAAAAAAAAAAATTAACAATATATATGATAAAAAAATGTTTAAATATGTATTTTAAAAATGATTTCTTTTGTACTAGTTACAAACATTTGTACTAGCTATAAACAATAATGGTAGCAGTTATACAAATGCTGAGATGAGTATTTTTAATTTATTAATTTATTACTGCTGGTAATTTAGTAAATTATTCTTTTTAAACTGTCAAAATTATATTAAAATTAATGCACAATATATGTAATTGTTCAGAGGAATTGTATAATCACTGGCAGCAACAGGGAGAATAATCACACCACTTTAAATGGGAAATTGCCTGTTGAATGTTCTTATGCAACATTACAACATTACATAGTCGTGTAATCGATGGTTGTCATTGTCTATTCGGCAAGTGCTTTGTATCCTGAGATGTTTGGGGTGTCTACTGTCATTGTCCCTGTGCCTTGTTACACATTCTTTTCTGTAGGCTCTGGCGGGCCTGCCTTTCTTTCAGGCGAGCCGTCACTTAACTGGATGCTGTTCGTTTTTCTCATCCGTCGCGAGTTTCACACTACATCAGGAAGTGGAGATGGGCACCATTAAACGGATTTTTTTTTTTTTGCTTCGGAAACCTGTCAAATCTCACAGCAAGGAAGCAGGGCTGCTTCTGGGAGCTGAGGTGTGTGTGTGTGTGTGTGTGTATGAGTGGTGGTAGTGATGGGAGGGTTGCGGGAGGGGGCGGGGGGAAGAGAATGTGGAGGGAGGAGCTGAAGGTGCAAAAAATAGTATTTCAGTGCTGATAAATGAGGTCTTTCCCGACTGCATATGGTATGCGTTTTAAAGTGGCTCCCCCCGGCCCCTGCACCACAGAGCCATCCTTCATGATGAACGGAGGACCTTTTCCCTCATGCGGGGGCCCTTCGCGTTGCCAGGCAGCTGCCAGCCAGCGGCGTGCAGGGAGCCCCACGGATGTGTCCGCGTGCCGTACGGCCATCGCTGGCACCGGTGGTCCGGATGCCAATCTGCACTGATGGTTTCTCTCTCTCTCTCTCTCTCTCTTTTTTTTAATGCATCTTTAAACATACCGTTAAGATTTTTATTGGATGTCCTCAGAATGAGGCCCATTGCATTATCACTGTCGTCAAATTGCACAGTATTCAACGAACTCCACACAGTGTGGAGCTGAAGTTTTCATATATTGCCATTGCGGGTAGTTTCTTGTCCTCTTATTCAAAGAGTTAAAAATCCAAGACTTTGGTGTTGGTGCTTTCTGACCCCGTAAATGGAAGCCACTGCCCTCTAGAGACGGGTCGGTTTTTGTGCCTGTTGGCCTTGCCGTGTTTAAACTGGCAGAAGCCTGCCGAGCTCCTCGCTAAAGCCAGGCAGCTAATTCCTTGGGATAACCTTGTGGATTCAGTTAGAGGGACAGTGCGCTGCAGATTAAGGTTAAATCTCTCCATGCCTCTCCATCATTCCTCTGCTTCCACCCTGGGTTTGTTTGTTTCATCGAAGTATTTTAGTCGGCGAGCGGCAATGGGGTTTGTTTCTCTGGCTCTTTCAGCCTCACCTGCGTTTCCTCTAATGGTGTGTGTGTGGTGGGGGGGTCCATCTCAGGACTGCGTGACCCAGAAATGTGAGAATTGCCCGGCAAGCCCACAGCTAACTGCCTCTCCTGTCACGGAATTACGTTATGTGGGTCAGCATTTATTAGCGAATCATTTGTCATCCCCTACGTGAAGCAGAAGGGAGTGAATAGTTCTTTGCGACAGATGTGTCTGTTCTACCATTTAGGGTGGGCACTTAGGAAGATGCTTGTGTGGTTATTTTCATAGGATAAACATATCCTATTTACATGCCATATTAGTGACTGGATATCTGTAATAGAGAGAGTGCCCAAACTGTGCCACACATGTCAACACTAACACCAACGCCGGGCCTGCTACCTTCGGCCATTGATCAGCCCTTTTAGCCTCATGGATCCGTTAATCTCCCCAATTAATAAAAGCCAGGAGGCCCAATCGGTTTCACGTCATCCTCGCTTAAACCCACATTAATTACCATAAAAAAATGCAAATCGTAAAAGACATTGGAAGGAGGACGACAAGGCAGTAGCGGGCGTTTGATTCTGGGGGAGTCCAGAATCGTCTAGAATCTTAGCTGCTTGTCCCTTGCAGCAACACGTTATTTGAACATTAATCACGATGAAGCTATTGCAGAGACAAAGGTGCACCGAGCAGAGAAAATATACATTAGCCAATCGATAAATAAATATGAACGCGCACATTAGCTTTTGTGAAGATAAAATAAAAAATAAACACAGCTGCCCCTGTCTGATTCAAGCTAATGAATGTGGTATAAAGTTGGATCACATCGAGGTAAAATATGACTCCTCGTGTCAAACAGCGACTGCCAGTAGCCTGAAAGGAATTCCAAGTACCGGAGCCGGTCATATATATATCATCAACGAAATCATAAAATAAACACATTAAAATGAATGACGGACTGAACACCGCGCAACATTTGTAAAATCACTTTTCAGGTTGGGGGTGCGGGGCGGATTTATGATAAGACGGCCCACGTGTTATTCATATACATTTGATTGCAAGTTATATGTAACCACAGGCAAGTCCAGGGTTATCTTGGCCTTTGGTGGAAACCATTTCCTGGACTGGGAACAGCCTGTGCAACCCCAGATTTTATAGCGCAACAAACTCTGGAAAATATAGAACGCTGGGTGTCCCGAGGTCTGTAAACAGGGAATAACCTTTGCCTAATTTTTCTTTTGCACAGTAAATTTTAAAAATAGTGAATACAAAAATGGCACCAGAGAATGGACAGTGCCACGGGATAGATGGCGGGGCCTTTCGCGGCTTCATATTAATACCGTGCAGAGCAAGAGGTTCAAAGTGAGATTACGGCAAAGTGTTATTTTAGGGAGCTCTTAAAAAAACAAAAGAACGCGTCAGTATTCGGTGCTGTTCAGAAGGGTGTACAAGAGGTATTTTTTTTTTTTTAAATTACTCTTATGTTATTTGGAGCGGCAAGGTTTGTTTTCGTCTTTCCAATTGACCTGCAGACCTGGGAGGAGGGGCCGTAAGCGATGAAGAGTACTGACGTGAAGATCAAAGGTCTAGGCCGAAGGTGAGGAACAGATGCTCATTGCACCCTTGTCTAAGCTCCGAAGTCGGAGTTTATGTCAAGGGGCGGTCGGTCTACACCATTTCCGAATCCTGCGTGGAGTCCGCCAGCATCTCTAGGTGTCACCAGGTCCCACATACGAGTTTCTAGAACAGCTTTATGGACTGACCACCTGCATTTAGGCCTCGACTGAAAGGACGCGAAAGGTTTTCGCTCAAATCGAGGCCTGTCGCGGTGAAGGGCGGCCGCAACTCCACTGCAGCAGCAAGGAAGCTGCTCGTCCCTCCGTTACGAAGCTGGGGAGGCGGGATCCCGCTCCTTTTTAGTATCATTTTTATGTGTAAGTCTTCATTCCCTCAGTGAGGAAGCTTTATTGCTCATTATGTGTGGGGCCGCGGTAAAACGACAGATGATTTATTGGAAGCCAAAAACTCGGCTTCAGTAGCGAACATTTTTATCCCTCCACAGCTCTAACTGTCAGCCCCTCCTCACAGCCGGGGCAGTAGCACCGACAATACCCTAACTACCGCACCTGAGCGCAGATGCAGGCACACGACCATGGAACATTCTAGAAATGCTCTAGTAGAGTTTCAGCCTATATGTCAATCATTTTTTATATAATTAACCTTACATTGTTCATTCATAAACACTAAAATGTATTTTGTCCCAAATTGCGTGTGCGGTTGGCATAAACAAAGAAGGTATTAAGTATATTTAATTATTAGCTCATAATCCATTAATTTGAAATGAACATAATTTAATATTATCACATACATGGACAGTTCTTTTTACTGGCTATAGAAATATACCTGACATAAATATATTTTAATGATGCGTCATAAATATATAATCACATACACATATGAACACAAATGAGGTACCTGTGTACTGAATCAGGTTAAACACAATGAAAGCAAATGATAAAATAAGAATGGAAATAATAACAGCATCAGATTTTCTGACAAATTACACAGCACCTATAACACACAAACACAATAGTAGTTTTCATGGCTTTATAAAGCGGGACCAACCTTTGGTAATGTCATTTAATAAGGGTCTTTTCTAATCCCAAGTGGTTAATAAAGACAGCTGCTTCAAATTTATAAGGAGACGCCATACACGTCTTAATTATTGGACAGAAGTTTCCCGATAATGAATATTTTATTTTGGTCGACATTCTTCTGCACCATAAATTATGCCACCGCTGTGGAGGCGATGCCGTGAATCATTATGTCCAGGTAAATACCAGGATGATGACATAATTGGTCGCTGGGAGTGCAGGACAACCCCTGCAAAATGTTAGCCAGGTAAGAGAGGACGCCTTATAATTCATTACGCGCAGCCATGTCCACCGGAGATATTTATCATGCTCGAAACCAAACTGAAGGCCCATCTCGTGTTCAGCTTATTATGTCATTCCACTTAAACAGAAACATTCGTCCCCGGGACCTGGGGAAGCCTTTCGCATATTTTAAAATCCCTCCTGTTCTCTGTCCCTGCACTTTCATTTTTCAGACGTAATGTTTTCAAGATTCCGAAATTAATTTTAATTTGGAACTGCCCTGCCTGTGACTCGGACCGGCTGTTCTGAGGGGGGTGGGGGGCATCCACCAGACCCCCCCCCCCCAAAAAAAAAAAAAAAAAAAACAGACCTCATTAAGCAGTGTACCTTGACTATTTCATGCACTGAAAAATTTATGAATGTGGACACAGAGGTCAAAAGGCCGGTCTAGCCATTAAATTGCCCCTCATTTCATCATACAGTATGACTAACCAGGCGAGGTATGCACGTATGGCATGGGTGCTGCTTCACCATAAAATATGGCCCTGGATAAATAAATAAAAAATAAGAGCGAAAAGGAGAAACAAAGAACAATATTTAATATGTTTATGATGAATCGAAGCAGACCTGCCCCAGGCATCTTGTTAACTTCTTACCTCATTTCCCTTCCCTTCCTGGGGTCTTTTGCTACAGACCCGAAGGCTTCCGTTAGACGGACTGATGAAGGTTCTACACCAAAAACATTTGCACACCTACAAGTTTAAAATTAAGATGACTAAAATTACTATTAGAGAGGGGCAGGAATCTCTTAGGAGAAGGAATCCAGAGGATGGAATTTGTCTAGTTTGTTGTAATATTTAGCACACATGCCAATATATAATATCCTAATCTGCTAAAAATGTTGCAAAAAGGTCACTATAATTGAAAAATAAATTCTCGCAAATGTTTTATATAGACACATTTACATTACTTTAATCTTCTCTTTAAGAAGTACGTTTGAGGCAATGAGCAATCACTGAAATGGTTCTGCTTCACCTGGCCCATTTCAATAGCATATTTTAGGTCAATTTTTGATGGAGACAAGTCCACATTCATAATTTAAACGTGTCATCTCTAAGCCAGCAAGATCCTTTCTGCTATGGCAGCACCACCAAACGCCACCGGTCTATTAACAATTACATCAGACTGTTTCAGTACGAGGCTATAATTTATCATTGATTAAATATTTATTGATATTAAAATTTAGCATTGGGCTTTTATACTTGTATGGGCATTCAGCTGGAATAAAATGAAATGGCTCTGAAATATTTACACAAGGAAATTTGATAAGGTCTAACATTTCTCTACATTTAGCCTCCCTAGGGAACACATGTACAAAGATGTGTGCAGTCAATAACATTACCCTTCGCTCTGTTGTCTGAGGTCCCTTTTGCATTGTATTATAATCAGTCCTGGAGATTTTTTTTTGTCTTTTGACAAGAAATGATTTGGTGTCTTATACAAAATGAAGTGTACTGCAAAAACAGCAAGTACGCCATGCATTTTTTGTAAGTGACTTACAAAAGTTATATAAAGGGAATTTTCAATATCTCAAAGGAGTTTTTCTTTTAAATTTCACCACACCTATGTAACTAAACACATTGTATTGATAAGCGAAAATAGCTAAAAACAGAAGGCATATTTCTTTGTGTTTGTTGATGACATTGAACAATGTATTTGTTACAATTTGTAATCAACTATTTAAAAAAAATGGAGGGAAAGAATTCTACGAGATGTCCACATTTTAAAAGCCTTTTCTATGTCAGCCCTCAGCAGGTGGCTTGGAGTTTTCAGGCAGGAACTTTCTCGTGACTTCCTTGCGCCCTCCAAACACCCGTGAGCGAACTGTTACAGCCAGTTAAATGTACACAGCTTTACAAGGGGAAGGCCAGGCAGTGGACTCAAATACAAGCTTTATACAGACAAAGAATTACACAGGTAGGCCAGAGGACATCGCACTGTCAAACAACAGAAGGTGTGTTATCTCTTTATTTAGCTGATCTTTTCATCCGTGGTGACATTCAGCTTCTCCGTCGTGGTCAGGATGTTAGGGTAATTCATTCAACCTTTTCCTTGGGTAGGAGCAGTCTTACTGCTCCAGGGCCATGCTTGTGTTGAGCCTGTTTAGGAAGCTTTATTGTATGCCTCCTGTCACTTGTCAGGATGCTAAAATAAGCTTCTGGGGGGAGAGGATGTTTGTACTTTGTGTACATTTCAGCCAATGGGGGTGACTGACAGGTAGTAGGGCATCTGCAGTGGCACACACACGGAAATGCCAATCACCTCAATATGGGTGGCAAGAGCCTCCTTCTTAATAGGTTGTTTTAGGTACCGGGGCTTTGCGCAACCCAAATGGCATGACCATGAATTTAACGGTGCTGCACCCCCACAGAGAAAGTTGTCTGGAGATGAACATCTGGGATAAAGTGGTCGAGGGCCCTAAAGTGCCCACAGCGGCCGTGTGTGTCTCCGATTTTCTTTTATATTCAAACCTGCTTAGTAAGTACAATCGTCACTTGTTAGTTGTTTGTAAAAGAACCTTTTGAAACCTATCATTCATAGCATCTGTCATTCAGAACCATTCATACAGTATAATGTAATGTAGACACATTGTACATAATAGACTATAAACTTTATATCCTATGAGAAATAATTTTTGAAAAGGTTACATCATTTTATAACACATTGAGAAAAAAACAAAATGGGGTGAAAATTGAATTTGGCAGAATAAATGAAGAACAAAGCATTCTGGTTTGACTCGAAGCTGCAGGGTTCTTCCCAGAAGCGGTTAATGTGAACACTGCACATGTGCCCTATAGTGTGGATAGGACCCTTAAGAACCATGGAGAGATATCCTCCAAACTATCATTAACCAATATATTGCAATTCTAATTTAAAGTACTGTATGTATAACAAAAGTAGAGTAATTGCTGAGCTTACGGACACAACGGGGAAGTTCATTTCACAAGAAAGGGAAGATCTTTTTTGTTAATATTGCAAAGATTTTGATTAAGTATTCCCAACGATAAGATTGATTATTGAAGAGTTAATCATCGGCTTCCATTCATCTCATCTTTGGAAATGTTCGCAGTTTTAATTTCACAGGTGGAATTACTTGATTTTAATGCCGACCATTTGGGATTTACAGCAGAAATGATACGTTATTCTGCAATTTACATGTTAAATTTTGTAACCCCATGGTGGTTCAGTCATTTGTGAGGAAACAGTGGGAGGTCTGATGGTTTCACATTCAATGAATAATTTTTATCTCACTTAGAATATTGGGGCAACATCGCCTGCGTTGTCATCACGAAAAAAAAAAATGTTTTCCTCTTTAATTAGAGAAAATAAATTAAACCATACGTTCAGTATAACAAATTTTTTAAATTGCTAGAAAATATCTGTCATTTCCTTGCCTTATTCATTTTCTTTAATTTACAGAATCCTAATTCAGCTCTTCTGTAGCTTTTATATCATGTGAACCTAATCCTTCAGAGAATGATCCAGAAACTGTAAACATAACACATGAATAAAGGCTTCCATAAAGCAAAGCATTTTTATGCCTGACAAGATGTGACCTTTCATATATTAAAACTGAATATATGAAAAGTAGCTTTACATTAATAAACATCAATCTCCATCTTAAGGCGAATAAAAGCTCATCACTTCAGCACCATGAGCACTGAAACAGCGTGCATAAATCCATACCCGCTGGTACTTAAAAATAAATCCATATTTTGGACGTGCCCGTGTGCCAACAGCTGTCAGGCTCAGTGGTAATATTTATATGCGATGTCACCTTAAAACAACTTCCTTCTTCCGAATGGCATTAACGGTGTCATGTTATCAGGCTTTATCATGCGAAATGTCTTTTCAAACATGCATGGATCCGTGATACAACAAAGCAAATGAAACTGAGGAAGAAAATAGGACTACGACAAGTACATCAGTGACCTTCGGTCAACGAAGGGCAGAATATGTCCGTCCAAAGTGCACTGCATCAGTGTGTCCCCTCCTCTCCTCCTATTCTTAAGCTAGGGACTTAAATAGTGTCTTCTGCCCCCCCTGTGTGCCCACACCCAGGTGCGGCTGCTGGCAGTGGGCAAGGACAGGCTGGCCGCTTGCCACAAAGTCATTTTGTTGCAGCTCACGCACATGAACAAATGACGACGTCGGACCGGACCGACCCGTATTATGAGAACCATAATAAACAGACCAAAAATAAGCATCACATGTACCAATGGCTCCAAGATGTCAGCCCCAGCTCTCTTAACTTTGGTTAAACTTCAAGTTACCATTTCTACTGTACAAGAGCTTGAAAAATAAAGGCTTTTAAAATAACCGTGCTGATGTCACAGCCGTCAAGAGCAAACTGAGTAATAAGGACAGTGTAACTTACAGCCTTGTTTGGAGAGAGCAAGTGATGTAAGGTGAGTCTAACGGGGCAGAACATTACACAAGTCCATGTCCCCTACAAACAAACATGCCAGGGCTCTGGATAAGGGACACAGCTAGCGGACTGTGCAAATGACTTGACTTCCCAGCACAGGAACAATAAACAAACTCACCCTGACTCCGGGGGTGTGACGTCATAACCCAGAGTGGGATTACATGTTCAGTGAGGCCTGCCACAGCCTCCTTACGCTTGGTGTATCTATCAAACGATGGACACTGGTCCTGGCTTTCAGGCTCACAGCATCAGCAGGAGCAGGGCTCAGGTTTTTGCCCGTAATGATCTCCTGCACCACTCTTCAACAAGTAACGTGGCCGTGTCACGGCACCACATGACCTGCCAAGACGTCGCTCAAAACAACAAAGTGGCCAAAAGTCATGGACCTTTAGTCCGATAATGTTTGACACGGAGGGAGGTAAAACCTTGGTTCATTCTGAATCATAAAGCATGGTTTCCTACCATAAAACTGTTGACAGTCCATTCAGGAAAACTAGCTAGACCTGGGTGGGCAAGTCATACCCTACAAGAGGCATGGGGTCAGAAGAAGCAAGTAATGTTATTTTGTAACCCTACACTGACTTTAATTAGTCACCCTTGAGTGCTGAGGCATGAGCTGAAACATGGCAAAGGCCCTCGTAGGGCGTGACTGCCAGCCCCCGATCCCCTGATTTAGACATACAAAAAAAAAATGTTATTTCACCAAGGACATAAATCATTAAATGAAACACAGAGTGTAAAATGTGCGACACCTTTAAAGACGTACCGGTGACTGATGACATTTCACAGCCGGCGGAACTCGCTGCACATCGAGCCTGTTGTCAACTGTCAACTGTAATGGCAGCCATTTTCAGGCAGACGGAGGAGTGAGGGGGACACGGCGGCGGGTGAGGTTACACCTCCGGAGGAGCGGGCCAGCATGGCGTGACGCTAGGGCGGCAGAGGAGAGGTGGTCGGAAGCCCGCGGGAGGGCATGGAGAGGGAGCGTGAGATACGTGACAGCTCCGCGCCTGCCGTGGGTTTATTAGCACTGTCTGGGCTCAGCTACACTCAGAGGGGCGTCGCCTATGCAACAGATCATTAAAACCCGTGGCCCATTTCATCGAGTTGCTTGACGAGGGAGACCGTCGCCTGCTCACTCGCAAGCAAGTTCTCAAAAATGGCAGATCAGGACCCTGGGCACTTGCCGGCGTCCTGCTCCCCCAAATCAGTGACAGGTGTGCGTGTGGAGGTGACGTTACGTCAAACATCGTTCAGGTGACTTGCTGTGTAACTAAGGCTTTTGTTACTAAACTACAAAGCAGTATTTATGGGTACTGCAGGGTTACCATTGATATCTGTATATTGTAGTAGCAATGTCAGTTTGTATCATCACTTATGCAATACATGAAATATCAAATATAGCACAATTGCATAACATTGTACTTTATATTGATTTTAACAGAAGCATTCACTATTGAAGGCTGCTCATTTTGTGGCTGTGTAAGTAGTGGTTTTAAGGCAGCTAATCTGACTTGTTTTAGACTAAATTCAATCAAATCAATAATAATAAATACAGTGTATTTAATGTATACGAAGTTATTAGGTATACCCAGCTACGGTCCACATTGCCTGCATGACTGTTTCGAGGATAGACAAGTTTTGCATTCAGAGAAGCCTTTCTGTTCACCACTGTAGTGCAGCACTGTTCATTTTGCAGTTGCAGCCTCCCTGTTAGCTTTAACGAGTCTGACCATTTTCGTTTGACCTCTCTCATTAATTAGGTGTTTTTGGCCACAGAAATGCCATTGACTGGACGTGTTTTGTTCGTGACGCCATTCTCTGTAAGCCTTAGACACTGCCGTGTGTGAGAATCCCTGGAGGGCAGCTGTTTCTGAGCTGCTGAAACCACCACACATAGTTCCTACATTCGTATCATGTAAAGTCACCTTTAACATGTGTCCTAGCCATTGTAATGCTTAGTCGAAGAGTAAGTGAATCTCTTGACTTTGTCTCTAGTACGTACTGTATATATTAAGCTGCAGCTGCATGATTCTCTGTGTAGAGTAGCAGGCAGTCTGTGTTAGCAAGCACATGTACCTAATAAACTGGCCACTTGGGGTATATATTGTATATACATATTTACATTATATTCACTTTTTTGCTTTTTAGTACATTTGGCTGTATTTATTTTTGAAAAGTTAAGTGTGCACACAAGCCAGTGTCAAATGAATTTATATATGTGCGATTCAGTCAAAATAGTAGCTAGCCTAAAGCAAAGGGGCCTTCTGAAACACCATGCATTTATGAATATGTAAATTTTAACCCATTTCTTTTATTGGTCGATAAATAGCCGATCTAACAACAAAAGGGAATGGCACACAAGCCGTAAGTCCGCCTCCACGTCGCACAGCTGCTATTGAAATCTGATGAAAAGCCTATTGGCCTCCTTCCATCCTTTCATTGCATTTTATTTATTTATTTTATTCCAAGGATCTTAGCAATTTGATGATACATGTATACGCCCGTGATGCAGGATTGTGCTGGCTAATCTATGAGGCGAAATATTTTTGCTTCTTTTTCGAGAAAATGTGCAATTTGGTGAGGCAGGAGAAAAAAAAATGAACAGATCCTTCAGAGCAATAAATCACTGGATTGTTGGTGACACTCATACAATGCGGATATAGTGTTAACTGTATGAGTCAGACAGCCCTCTGCGCGCCCGGCCTGCTCCTTCACGGTGACCTTGCCACGCTGTCGTAATCAATCATGCCGGCACGGGACACACTGTTTTTGTTTAATATCACACTATTGGCATATACAGTAAACAAAGTGCAAAGGGAATTTGAAGCTCCAACATGATATCAGCCGCGCGATAGCGCAACGGCATCCGCCTTGCTCTAACGGTGAAGTCGCTCAAGTTTCTACTTCCTCTTTGCATCGTTTCTTTTATGCATGTTCCACGAGCTAAAAGTCGCCTGATTGTCATCAATTGTGTGTGTGTGTGTGTGTCTTTTTTTTTTTTTTTAATATTTGGAGGTTTGAGCTCTCTGTTGTATTTTAATAAAAGCTTAGAAATTAAATTGCTGGATTGAATTAAATATATTTTAAGCGTACCACATAACTATATATGTACAGTTTCGTTTTAGATTTGTGGCACTCCAGTGTAATCACAGCATATAAATAGGCTGCACTGTACAAATTGTTTTGGAAAATACAAATATACAATGTATGGATCATATATAAGTCAATGAACATTGCAAGCTGAATCTGTGAAAAAGGAAATGGTTTGCATTAATCTGCTTC
Organism: Mormyrus proboscirostris; assembly: GCA_026779585.1. NCBI lineage: Eukaryota > Metazoa > Chordata > Actinopteri > Osteoglossiformes > Mormyridae > Mormyrus > Mormyrus proboscirostris. Next base: position 5,261,291 of record JAODKF010000047.1, read on the forward strand.
AATGTAACATTTAACACATTTTTATGTAGCCATTCATTTTACTTTGCGAACCACACATGATATTTATGTTTCTTACCAATATCTCTCCAGAATATTTAGGCAGCTGAGTCGTCATGAATAAGTGCGCGAAGAAGGTTTGGAAGACCTTTCTGTGGCTCCGAAGTGACACTTCAAGGGCTGAACCACTACATCATGGCTAAATTGGTGTCACATCCATATATACATACATAAAGTTATATATCATGTGTCCGATATGTATGCGCAAATCCAGGACACGTGTTGAAGAGCGGGGAAATGTGCTGGAATATTCTCCACGTGTGCTTCTAGCCCTGTCACATCTGTCATGTTATGACAAAGACCAAGGGGTTGAATAAACGTTAAAAAAAAAAAGATGGGAAAAAAATTTGTGGGAACTTGAATTTAAAATAGGGATCAATGTGATATGTGCCCAAAACATAGGAGATGAAGGAATTTTTTAATAAAATATACTGAATAGAGTTATAAGTAATGGCCCAGAGCAACTTAAACCCAATTGTGAATGATCTGGCTAGCTAATTTGTTTCAGGATGTTGTTAATTGCAGAGGGACCTGTGTTGAAATGGCTAAATGCTAAAATGGTAATTCTTGGCATGATTCCTGTTTAACTTTTCTGTGTTCTTCGAATTCAGTGAGCTTTTCTGTAATTTCCTCCGTGGCTGATTTTGATTGACCGGGCGACCACAAAATCATTACGTCTGCTGACATCTTTCGGCAGAATGGAACAACAGAGGTGCCGAGGCGAGGCTTTCCGTGAGGGTTAAGACGGGCATCATTTAAAGATCTACTCATTGGGTTGATGTGGATCTACATTAAAGCTCTGATGATGTTAGCTCTACCCTGAGCACACACACTGGCCCCTAGGGACCGTCACCCAATTATACAACTATTGAGAGGTTTTAAGGTACTTGTAGACAAGAGTTGCCCCAATACACAATAAGACTTTTTAGCTTGACACACTCTGCCTCAGTAGGAAATACACTCTTTATATCTTGACTTAATATAATAAGGATTTCTTTAATGAAAACACAACATGTATCTTCATTATTCGACAAAGTCAAGGGTAAATCAGCGAAGACTGCAAAAATATACTATATGTGAACAAGGAAGGAACATTGGCTAAAGCACCAGAAATCGCAGATTTTTTCACCGTGATCTGGAGATAAATAAATGGTTCATGTCAGTCAGTGAGTACTTACATTACATTATCATGTCTCTAAAGTTAACTAAAAATGACCTTTCCTAACCACATTCTTAATTGCTGTGATCTTGCTCTAATAACTGTGATGACTGACAGGCAGGTGGGAGAGGCAGGTCTCAGCATTTATGCCCCTGCTGAGTCTGTTAATTTATTCCTGCACACATTTCCACACTCGGCTCATTTGGACCCACGCCGGCCAGCCGCCCGCAAACAAAAGCCGAGAGTCGTGTGCCCGTAAGGACGGCCGACCACCAATGGGACCCTCCCCCCCCCCCCAGCCCCATCCCCATCCCCGACAGGGCTTCCCCCTTGGGTTTCCCGAGGTGGGGCCGATGCTTGCCGGCTCCACCCCGAAATGGCACCGGTTCAGCTAAAGACACGCAGACGCCTCCCAAGTGCACCGACCCGCCTGTGAAGCAGGAGGCGAAGTCGGAGTTCTTAAACAAACAGGAAACGACATCATCCGCCTGTTTGATGGCCCTCTCCCAGACGCGCTGGGGTAATGGTGTGATTTTCTCATGTAAATGGGGGTCAGCGCTACTCTTTAGAATATACATGGGATTTCGCCTGGGTGTTTTTGTTTCGGTGATTATGTAGCACCTGGTGGAAAGTTGGTTATTTCTGTGTGTAAATTGGTTGTGGTGTTTTTTGCTGCTTAGCCCCAGGCTTGGCTGGAGATATTGATTGAGTCGGATGCAGGGTTGGGCACTGGAGGATTGTGGTGCAAACTCGATGTGGAAAACTGGCGTCCTATTGGCACTTCTTACCTCTTGGAAACGGGGGAAAAAAAAGAGATCCTTCAGGAGTTGCGAAAAAAGTGACTAAACAAAAGGAATAACTTCATAGTTGTCTCAGTGACAGTTTTTTTTTAAATTAAGTGTTTCCCGCATGTGTGAGTTTATGTTTGCGCTACTCTGAATTTCTGTTTTACACCACTGACCTTCCTCTCTCCCATGTAGACATTCCCACATCATGGTTATGATGATAATTAGCTTCAGAATGACGGCGGACAAACCTGAGCTGTAAAAGAACACCAACCAATACAGATCTTAACTGATAATTACTAGCATTTTAATTGTGTGTTTTTAAATAATGCTAGAAATGTTTTTCAAGGCAAGAAGAAAAAAAAACAGGTATCAGACTGTATGTGTGTCATGTTCATGCTATTCAGCTTAATTTGCAGGTAAATTTAGTTTGGTCTTCACGTTAATTAGCTATTATGAGTAAAAAACCTGGCAGGAGGTTGAAAAGTAAATACGTACGGTTAGCCATGTGTGTAATCAAAAAACGTCACGTGATCAGGCACTGTGGGGGGTAGCAACTCAGCTTACAGTAGAACAATATAGAAAAACGTGAAGAATGAGAAAACAACACAGGAGGTGGGATGTAGCAGGAAGACTGGCTGTTTTTTTAAGACAGGGTTGGTCGAACATATTCATCACTCGAAGGGCGAGATGACAATAGACTTATAACCACATGCACACATGTTCAGAAATGCACATGTGCAATACAACGATATGGTTTTTCTACAATTCATCCTAACCTCCATTTAGGGTAGAGGTTGATGTAGACATTTTTGTAGATATTAATTTATATACGAATGGTTAGCGTAGAGGGGACACTATCAACCACATATCAGTTATCTGTTTAAATGCGTTAAAACTATGCACTGTAAAAACAAAATGGAAGGTCCTCACACGTGTCTGAATATGGGCCCTGTCACTCTCATTGGAGATAAAATATGTAGCTCTTTGCTTCCCGGATTTAGAGCCCTAACACCTACACAGCCTCTGTAGCCAAAAAAAGATGGCCTGCTCATCCTTCGAAGGCCTACCCAACACTTCAGCACGATCTGTCATCTGAAGGCTGATGATAATTGGCCGGATCCAAAGACACATGCAGGACATCAGCAGATGGACATCAGTAGCAGCACTCTGCTTTGTCTCTTTTACGCCTAACAGAAATCTTTATATTTTTTCCTCTCCAAAAAAATAACATGGAAAGCGGTATTGATTAGGACTGGCAAAGTTCACCACCAGGGGTTGTCTGTGAAGCATTTGTGGTCTGGAGATCTGCCAGCAGACGTCTAGATGTTCCTCCAATGAAGGCATGTTCAATGTTATCTGAAGTGAATACAGTTAAAAATACGTGGTCTACGAATGATACTTTTACCACTTTGACATAAATCCATTATATTCTAGTTCTGGCTTGAATATGCTTTGATAAATACGGCTTTCCTTCCTTTATTATTATGTTTATTTTCTGTCTTTTTTCGCTGCTTTATGAAACATTCTGGCATGTGAAATCACAAGGAGCTTCACTTGACGAGGCTGCTTTGTCGCGAGCGGCGCGCAGAAGAACCTGGGCCTGGATGCAGGAGGAGGCTTTGAAGTGACTTGCTAACTGGGGGATTGTTTTCGGGACGGCAGTCCCGGGCGAGGCACGAAGTCGTGTCGGGTACCTCGCAGCGACGTCTTCGCTGCGGCTAAGATGTAAATCGCCTTTTAATTTCTCTAGAAAGCGGCCGCAATCGCTTCGGCAAAGTGAAAACACGACGGGAAGTGTTTGGTTTCCAAGGTAACAAACGATATTTAGGTCAGAAGACTAACAAAGCGGAGTCAGATTGCATGAGGGAAACAGCACTGTCGTGTGCCAGACATGGAGGCTGAACCCGAGGGTCAAACATGGAATATTTCCGTACTTTGGGCATGTCTTTTTGTGAATCTGTCAAGTACACTTATCCGAGACATCCTAAAGAGCTTCTGTAATAAAGCTTTGTTCAGCTATTGCCCAGTTTCAGGTTATTCGCCTCCCCCCCATCACAGACATAAATACACACACAAACCAGCTCCGTGAGAATTCTATGCATCTGTTAGACCCGCCCCCTTCCTGTCTCGTGATTGGTGGGGGGGCAGAGGTGGAGAACAGTTAACATCTTGCCCCTACGTTGTCAGAATCAATCCGCACTGATCTCTTTAAATCCCTCATTTTTCAGAATCTGAATGCTCACCAGCTGCGTTCCTGATGTTTGCACATTAGCTATTCTGTTCAGTTCAGTTTGGTGCCCCCATCGTGGAACGCTGAGCTTGTGCGCCAAGGACAGTATCTTTCGCTTAAGATGAAATGTGTGCCTTGGAATGTTTTTCACAGCAAAAAAAAAGGTTACACTCTTAAAATGTATCCTGTGATAGCAAGTCCTTTGATATTTTACGGTCATGTGTTGTTCATCGACACAACCGTGTATGACGTAAACAAGTTATGGAAGGAGCAGCGATAGATGTTCTGCATATTGTCCATCTTTGCTTTTCATTCCTGTTTGAGAGTGTGCGATACATGCGTCATGTGTTGTACATACATTTAAATTCAGCATGGCTGCTTCTGCTGAATACATACAAACTCCAGCTATTGGCAGAGACCCACCAGTCACTCCAGATCCTCCCGCCATTATGGAAATGGGAACAGAAGTTTCAGGCTTCTTGTGGCGAACCGAGGAATCCGTCCTGCTTAACGTTTCTCAGATGAGGGCCATGAGTTGGCCCCTCCGTCTCTGAAATTCCGCTTGTCAGTACGCTTTACGGACACATTTCATCACATCCTCCCGGCTTTGTGTGCTTTTTAGAACCAGTGGGAAGAAAACCACAATAGAATTTATGTTTACAGAATAATGTTATTTTAAAAGTAGACCAGAAACCCACACTGATAGAGGCTTTAAAATATGGGGTCAAAGTTTTTCAGCTTACATGCGAATAAAATACAGCACATGGCTGAATTGTGCTCCATTAAACAAACAAAGTGTTCAGAATCAATGAATTTTTCTAACCCCAAACTTTACTGAGCTGTTAGCCTTTGGTGATTTATGGCGTGTAATGTTGCACAGAAGGAGGTGAGATGACCTGAAATGACTACGACACGTCATCAGCGACTCTCACTGGAGTCCCTCTTGTCAGACTGCTGATGGCCACGCCTTATGATCTGTAACACCCAGCAGGGTGACCATGTATGTTCCATGATTGACAACGGACACCGTCCACATGAGCCGGGCCGTAGTTACGCGGGCCATGCAGAAGTTGCGCTAAGAACAATGTTCATCTGTACATTTATACAACACGTTCATGATAAAACAGCTGCAGTAAAGTGCAGTACTAATGCGTGCCATTGTTTTACTAAAATTTTACCCTTACTATTGTTACAATAATAATTATCACTGTGACCTATGCTTCCTGAGACAGGAGGTTCCAAGCTCACAGTGACTTTATAATAATAGTAATAATATGTAATAAAACTGAAGCCTGGACTGTCATGGTGGCTGGAAACTCATGACTGTTGATGCTGCGTATTTGAAATTTCTTTAAAGCTCCCTACCACTTGCTGCCCTCACGGTGGACTCCTGTGTTTCCAGTAAACAATTCCAATGAATTGTTTGCTTTGAGGCGAATTGTTAACTTCTCCATTTCAAGTACATATGACCTGACATTTGCGTACCATTTATCTGAAATGTTTAATCGGCTTCGATCTGTGAGCAACAGAAAAGCTTGGTTTGCTTTCATTAAACTGTCATTTGACACATTGATCTTACTGACTGATACATAGTGTGACAGTTACAGTTTTCATCTTCATCTCACATCCCCGAAGTCTTACGCCACAGCGTAACGCTTAAGCATTAATTACACGAGGTTTCCATATAAAATAGACGGAGGACAATACTGGAGGCAAAGATCTACATATACAAGTTAAAATGCTTTCTGTAACTATGTCCACAGTTTCAGAGGGTCTCGTAGCCCCCGCAGGGCCCAGCAGGAAAAGCAGGCCCCGGAAGGGTGCAGGCTCTGAGTGAGGCCTTGGTTTTATTTGTTTCATTGTCTTTTTTATTGTTATTCAGCCCAGAGGTTTTATCGTCTGCGGGCCCGTAAGGCCTCTGGGCCTGTGGAGACAGTCATCCGCTGGTCACTTCTTATTTTTCACACCTGACTGAATTTATAAGGAATACAGGGGTTAGGCTACCAGCACTATAATGACCTAATTCCATTTATCACGCTGAGAGCATGACACAAGGTAGACATGTTTATTGTCAGTGCTGCATAGCTGTGCTGGGGCAGGGTAATAGATAACTATGTGTATTTCATTGGTTGGTACAGGAATATATACAGAGGGTGATTCCAATAGAGGACTTATTCACTTCATCCATTTAAATACAGGGGTGCCACTGGATTCAGAGGATAGTAACGGATCGCATCGGCGGGTCTCTCCTTGTCAAGGTCTCGCGGATGCGGAATATTCTGGCGTTTCTCACGGGCAGGAAGCCGCGGGCTCGTTTACGTCTGCCGAAACAGCATTTTATCTCGCCTCATCCACGGATCTTTCAGCTGTCTTGCTACCATAACAAACTGTTCAAAAAGAAACTCTTTGGGAAGTCGAGATCAACGGATCGCCACGAGGCACAGAACGGGAAAACCTCTGAACATCGTTTTGTAGCAGATACATAAATTTATAGGAAATAAAGAATCAGTATTTTATCTGACTTGTTCTGTAAGTGCTTCAGTGTTGTCATCATGTACAGGGAAGTACAGTAATGTGCTATTCTTTGGAAGTCATTCTGGAAAAGGCTGCACTTGTTCTTTGGATATGGAAAGTGAGTTGCTAGACATGTGAGTTCTGCTTGAATGGATGCGGTTTAAAGCTGCTCTCTAACGTCACCACCATAATGACGCTGACAGTAAGGTGAGAAGAGTCATCATGATGGTGTTTCAGGGCAGACTTAGCGGAGAAAATAGCCCATGTTGTAGCCCCTTTTCTGAGACATCTGCGTTTTTAATCAGAAGCCCAAACCCATATTAATGTTTCAAAAGCCAGTCTGAGGTACAACATGCTCGTAAAGCCAGCACTTTTATCTGACTGTGCTCAATGCACACTTAAGAATTTTTAACTGAACATTGTCACAGTCCACTACAATCTACTGAACACTGACACACTACAACTTTTCCTACTGCTCAGACTACTGCACGCTATCACACCGCACCTTCTCCTTGTACTTAGTCTGCTGTACTGTCACGCTGCACCTTTTCCCAATGCACAGTCTATTGCACACTTCACCTCCTTGTGTGCAGTCTACTGCACACTGTCACACTGCACCATCTCCTAGGGCACAGTCTAATGTAAACTCTCACACTGTACCTTCTCCTAGTGCACAGTCTCTTGCACCCTGTCAGACTGCACCATCTCCTAGTACTCAGTATGCTGCACACTGACAATCTGTACCTTCTCCGAGTGCACAGTCTATTGCACACTCTCACACTACACCTTCTTCTACTGTGCACTTTCTCCTAGTGCACAGTCTAATATAAACTCTCATCGTGCACCTTCTCCTAGTGCACAGTCTACTGCACGATGTCACACTGCACAGTCCTAGTACAGTCTGTCAGAGTCACATTGCACCTTCTCCCAATGCAGTCTACTGCACACTGTTACACTGAACTTTCTCCTAGTATACAGTCTGCTACACGCTGTCATACTGCACTTTCTCTTAGTGCACAGTCTACTGCAGGCTGTTACACTGCTCTTTCTCCTGCTGCACAGTATGTTGCACACTGTCACACTGCATGCTCTTTTAGTGCACAGTCTACTGCATTCACCTTCTTCTCACTCTGCTGCACACTCTGATCAGGTCTCCATTCCCATGCCTAATCTTGGCAGGAACAGAAATGATGGTGGAAGTTGCCCCTGTTGACTTTTCCTGGCTGCATTCTACCTGTTCACAGATCAACAGACACACTTAACAAACTTTACATGCATATCTCCATCCTTTTAATTCAGCGAAACTTGTGTTATTTAAAATTTTAGATGTTTATTCATTATTCTGTAATGTATACTGATGAAATATGAGAAGTCTTAAATTCACAGTCTCCTGACTCATCCAGCACATGTTTCAGGCTAAATTGTTTTGACAAAATAAAAGCCATCCATCATCTGTTACACAGCATGTCCTCCTAATGAATCACTTCAGGAATCATCTTGAAAAGTGTAACCTCTATATCTGTTTTCCGTCGCCCACGCCCAGGGGAAGGATGCGACCGCAGGAAGCAGCCAGACACGGGCGGCTTTGTCTGCTGCGACTTCCGCCTTCCGTCTCGCCGTTCATCCCGTCTGCGTTTTATGATCCCATCCTTCTCCTCCTACCACTCCTCCAAGGTGGCTCGCGATGAGACGTTAGTTAACGGATATAGGCTGACGTCCTGCTGGGAGCGTAAGCTGCCTCCCTGGGAAGGCGATCCCCTCCAGCTGGGAGCCAGTGAGCTGTCGCCGAGGAGAGGATCTCGTTTATGTTGATGTAATTGAGCATTGTCTGATTAAATAAAGCACTAAAGTAGTACTCTGCTTAACTGGTCCTGCCTACCAGCCTCCCTCTATTTTCCCTTTATAAAAATCTGGCCATTCCCTTGCTTAATTTAGATGACGTCGCACTATGTTCTGTATGAGCAAACATTGCATAATTCTATACAAAAAGATTGCTGATAGAAAGTTAACATCTGCCTTAGGTAGGCTATTTGGGAAGTTTGGCCATATTTCTGAGTACAGACAAAATGAAGGATGAAATTATCAGGCAGTTTGTAATTATTGATCAGCAAATTTGTTTACTGCTCATAAAAATAATCTAAAATCAGTTACCTATTTTTCTGTGAGAAATCTATATTATTTTTCTATTTTCTATTATTTTAAATATGTTTGAAGTTTATCTAACCTAATTATTACTACTTGTTTTGCCAGAATTAGATTTACAAGACGATTTCAGAGGACTGCCCAAAAGCTTGTTTTTCTAGCCTGAGGGGAGAAAAAACTATTTCTTGTTGTTTATCATTATTAACGGATTCCAAAATCTGAAATTTTGCTCCATGTCGTGTTTTAACTTCTGGCGAAAAGAAAAAAAATAGGCAAAATATGGATGTTGCACAAATTTCAAGATCTACTCATTATGATATTTTGCTAATATTGGACTTACAATTAGCTGACTGCTTGTTAGAAAAGCACAAATGATCAACAGTTTCTTGGCAGTTCATCCTGAGGACTGACTGGGTCTTAATGATGTTGTCTTAATTCTTCCTTTTAAGTTACTCAGGCAGTGTTACCTTAGAGCTTTTTTGTATCATACTTAGGATTTCAGTGCAGTATGGTCAGCTGGGTAACATCCAAAGTGTATAAATAATATTTACACAAACAGACCTAATATTCAAAAAGAATTGTACAAGTTATCAATATGAGTCCTATCATTTATGCTGAGATTATGAGACATCAGCCTACCGACTAGTGAGGTCAAAGGTAAACTTTAAAGCACTGAGAATTGAGCACATGAAACCATTTCACCCAGCTGTGATTGTTCAGACTGCGATTACTGTTCTCAGTCTGTGGCCATTTTCAAAGCCAGACAGCAGTCAGATATTTGGGAATACCCTCCCAGGCCAAGCGGCAAAGGCCAAGACCCACGTAGTTGCGTTGATGTCATCGGACTACATCTTGGTTTCTGTGGCACAGCGTAGTCAGGAGGGAGGATGGGTGTAGGCGTAGTTTAAATTGGCTGTGAGGTCTGAACCCAAGACCAAAAGAGCCGGCATTACCATGCCAACCATCTCCAAAACGACCACACTCAGTTTTATTTTTAATTTTTTGCTGCATTTACATTATTTAGCTGATGCTTTTATACAAAGCAACATACAATTGAGAATGCAGGGTCAGTCAGTCCCTGGAGCAACCAGGTGATAAGGGTCTTACTTAAGGGACCAGCGGTGGTATCACTGCCAGTCAGGCAATATGAACTGGCAACCTTCTGATTAAAGTGCCACCCCACATATATGAAGGTAAAAAGTAAGCTGCTGTTCTAAAATTAACATCATAAATCGAATGCTGTGATCTAACAGCTGTTAATAGTAAAATATGTTTTGCTTTAATCTTGCAAATTTTCTGGTAATTTTCTAACAAGGAAAACATACCTATGTACAGCGATTGACATAACTGGTATACATTCACTGAATAAAGTTTAAAATATGTGGCCATTTCTTGTCGTAAAAATGCAAATGCACATGAAATGAGTCCACATTTGCGCAGTAATGAACATAAATTTCTGAGCCTTTTAACTTTTATACGGCAAATGTGTACTTGCATGCCAGTTATGTTAATCCCTACCTATATATGTAGTTAAAAAACATACATGTGTTTATTTATATTGCAGTTAATTAAAACAGAACTTTGATCATTGTAAAGGCTGACTCATAGCGATGTTGACGCGTTTCTCGGTGTGTGTGTGTGTGTGTGTGTGTGTGTGTGGTTTGCCAGGCTTCCTGTCCCAAACTCGTCGCTGTCGCATGACAAATGCGAGCGCATGCGGATTGTCGGGGGCCCTAATGGCTTGGAAACACGAGCCGCCTGGGGTATTGTCTCGCGTTCTCGCGAGCAGCACCCAGCCTCCTTGGCGTCTAATGCGCCGTGGCCTGTGGAATCGCGGATAAATGCGGGATCAAAATATGCATTTGCGTCGAGAACTGCGGGGAGCAGAGCGCATCCTTGCTGGTGGCGTGAAGTAACTGCGGCTAATATCTCCAGCGAAAAAGAACAAGTGGACCATTTTTGGTTATACAGCAGAGACCAAATGTCAGTATTCAGATGCCCCCCCCCCCCCAGTAGTCAAATCCGGCCATTTTAGCGGCCTCTACATATACCATGCCGGATTCCAAATTTTCCACACATGCTCTCACCTTTCAGCTGACGTAAGACGTGCCGCCCAGATAAATAGGTTTATTTGAAATGAAGGAGAGATCTTGCCCACGTCCACTCCCCCCCCAT
>JAODKF010000047.1:5272455-5297530 GCA_026779585.1 Mormyrus proboscirostris
CAATACTGCAGGTGGGCGACTCGGACATGCTGCCAAAGCTGGAGCGGCTCATCTGGGCCAGCGAGGTCCCGTAGCGCAGGGTCTCGTACACAGGGTCTACCCGGCCCTTCCCCTGTTCTGAGACACAGGCAGACCCTTACCGCCAAGCCACAGACACCGTACTTCAGTCGCTGAGCCGTCGTGTGAAAAATAAACCTCTGTGTCAAGCGGTCGCCATGTCACTGGGCTACGGAGTCAAGCGACCTACTTACAATGACAGGAATATAGAACATCCATGGGTGAGGATCTCCATTTATAATTGGAGGGTTTGATGGATAGGAAACATCATTGTTATATAGGGATTGGATGGGATGGGATGGGATGGGATGGGATGGGATGGGATTGGATGGGATGGGATGGGATGGGATGGGATTGGATGGGATGTTATGCATCACCTGACTTTCTCAGTGTAAGTGGCCTAACAAATAGTTCTGAGCATTTGGGATGAAACTGAAGGTAGAAGTGATATTTGAGGAAAGTTCAATAGAGGTGCTGAAACAAGGATGTGGAAGTGAGGAGAATTGCTATTTTAACCGATGAGGTGAAGGGAGAAGGACAAAGGTCGACAGGGGTGGGAGGTTCGTGTGCTACAGCCACCGTGTTTTCTGTTCCTTGCTGATTTCCATCCTCGGGTGCAAACCCTTGGTGTGGCACCTTACCCTGAGCTGGGGGGGCCTCCTTCAGGGTGCGTAGCTGGTCATTGTTGAGCAACGGCGAGCTGAAGTTCCGTTTGAAGGCCCCGGTCTGACAGAAAGAACAACAATGGAGAGAAAAAGCGATAACCAAGGAGAAAGAGGAGCTGGCAGGGAAAGAGAACCAAAAAATTAACAGAACGAGCAGCTGAACCCCTGATATAGATAGAGGAAGTGTTTCACTGCAATGCATTTATTGCAGAGGAGACAGAAATATCTCTGATGTGGATCATTGCCTTTGTTCAACCTTAACTGTTAACCAGAAGCTGATCGTTATCTTAGCAGACTGTGGTTCTTCTGGGGCAAGTCATCCTGCCTTTGGAACCGGAACCGGAACCGGACTGCCGCAGTGGCTCAGGACTGCGATGAGAGACGTTCCACTCCCCTGACTTGCCCATGTGCCTTTAAGAAGAGCCTGTACTCTGCCAGAAATGCCATGGGACCGGGCTCAAATCAGCGCCTGGGGCAAAAGCTCATTCCCCCTAATCTCGCATCAAGCACCTCAGGCAATGCGGTGTTTTTGCAAAAATAATAATGCAGCTGCATCCTCCCTCCTCCGCCAACTGCACTCAAGGTTCTGGAGTGACAGCTCAGTGTCGTTGGCGCTCCTCTTCTATTATGCATGACGGGGGGCGCTGGGGAGCGTCTCTTGAACAGTCAAAGGCTTCTAATTTCATTCCTGCTCTATAACTCGCGACCGTCCGCCGTCGGAGTCATTAACGTCTTGGTTTTCATTGCCGCTCCGGGACGGTTCCCACCTGTCTGCCAGGGAAAGGGGGAAGCTTGGAAGACGATTATCTTGACTGCGGTAAACATGAGAAGCATTTGCTGCCTTCCCTGCAAACCGAGGACCTGCTCAATGTCTGAGGTCGGCTACAACTTACACAAATAGGAAGTGTGAGGATTCTGTTGGTTCTCTTTGACTTCCAGGCAGAATAAATCCCTGCCCTGGTGCTCCGACTGAGTCACTGCCTCCTTACCCGGCGCCAAAGCTTCATCCCAGCTTCCCAGGAGGACCCTCTGTTCCGGCTGATTCTGCGTGGTTCCAAATTCGTCAGGCCCTCCTTAAATGTGTCTGTGGCACCTCCGTTCGTTTTTTCGAAGTGACGAAAAGTACAGGGTGTATGCTGAATCTCACCGTGAACTGGCCACAGCAATGGGCCAATGAGTGGGACTGGAGGAGGATGAAAGGATCTTGTTGGCTCAGAACATCCCCACTGGCCCAAAAAAGAACAGGGACCCCTCAGGTACGGTATTGGATAATCCACCTCTCTCGCTTCTACGTCTCAACCTTCCGCTCCGTCTATTTATGGACAAGTCTGATTTCTCTCCAGGACATGGTTGGCTTTTGTCTAAGAGGAGAGACACATTCTTGTTCCTCTTCACGGGCACTGTTCTGGGATCAGTGACAGTGGGATCACCGCCCCCATTGACAGAACCGCATAAATGTGTTGGGGTAGGATGACTTCTCAATAACAATCCACTTTATGTAGAGTCAGTTTTCTTTTTAACTACTAGAAAGTCTACTGGCTGCTGTTATCCGTTCAGGCATCGCCCCACAAAAACACCCTCCTCTACATCCATGCCCCAAAACCCTGTTACCATTAACGGAGACTGAGATCCAGTTCTATAAAGCTCAAATGTAAATAGCTGGCATGGTAGCTTTGCTCCTGTACAGGACGCACGGGTGGGGGAGACGCGGCGGAGACGCGGCTGGATGCCCGGAGGCCTCACCTTGCCGTTGCAGGGCTGCAGGGAGAGCTCAGAGGAGCACCACAGGTGAGCGCCCACCTTGCAAGCTTTACAGCGGAGGCCCTGCTTCGAGTTACCTGCCCGGGGGAGAGAAGGTCACCGTCAAAAAGCAGGCGGAAACGCTGATTGATTGGTTACGACACGACAAAAATAACTTCAGCCTAAAGGTACATAATGCCAATTATTTTAAGCCCCTACATATAATTTTCAGCAAATGTCAGAAACCTTTTTTTTTTTTTCCTTCAACCACTTGATATGTTCTGAAAAGTGCCAATAATATTCATTTGTAATTTGGGTGGTATGGTGGCTCACTGTGTCTTAGGCCGGGGGTGTCGACCTCCAGTCCTGGGGGGCGGCGGAGCCCTGTGTAGCTTAGTTATTTCCCTGTTCCACCACAAATGATTCAGCTCAAGAGCTGTGTGGTAATTAGCACAAGGAGTTGAATCAGGTGTGTCAAATGAAGGGAAGCCAAAAATGTGCAGGGCCCCCCAGGACTGGAGTTTGACACCCCCGCCTTAGACCATTAGGGTTAGGGTTTTGAATCCCCGTTCTGCTGCACCTGTGTAGAGGTTGCATGTTGCATGGGCTTTCTTCAGGTCCTCCGGCTTCCTCCTGCAGTCCAAAGACATGCAGCCGGACTAACTGGTGTCTCTAAGCTGCACACATTGTGGGTCTGAGCATGTACGCGTCCTGTGATGGGCTGGCATCTTGGCCAAGGTGTACCTCTGTCCTGTCCAGGCTGGGATGAGCTCCAGCCAATTACACCTCTGTATCCGATCAGTCGATAGACGATATACGGAGTGGAACAAACTTAATACACCATCAGATGACTGTGCCTTTTGTTTTCGCAATTTTGCAGGTTTATATTCAGGGGCCGAAAGGGACATATTAAGGTTTAATGGAGCTGGGACTTGGCCTGTGTCCTGCTTCAGGCTTTTCCAGGAAGATAGCGGACAATAAATAATAAACTATGAATTTTAAGTGCGCGCAGCGAGAGACGCCGTTGCCCGGCGACACTCGTTTTCAAAGGACCCCAGACTCGGATCGAAACGGGCAGGAAGAGAGAGGTAAGAGCAGCTGAAGAAGAGGGACAGAAATAACTGATAATGAAATATGACTAATGAGGTGGAACAGATTGAGTCAACGGAAAAGCAGAAATGGGGAAACGTGACAAAGAGGGGATTGTGGGAAAGGTGCCCGAGATGTAGCCGTTAAGTGATGCGACGAGCGATAAATATCGATGGGAGTGAAAGGATTGTGTGATGAATGACTTGAGTACATATGTACCCTTCAAAAGCGAAGTAAAGACCTAACAGCATGTTAGGCAGCGCCAATGCTAATTAAAAACTTGATTAGCTTATACTTTTCTGTCGTTGATACTGTGGCACACATGGATACAAATGTGATGTGTTTTCAGCTTCCATACCATTATCAGGTCTGACAAGCTTGAATTTCAGCACATACCAAAATGACAGGTCTGCGGTTTGATCTCTTCTCCAAACAGTCGACTGTAGGAGAGCGGGCTTATTTGCATGCATTTGCATACTTCTACGAGCGGCAATAAAACTCAGTATTTCTATGTGCCGCGTTTACAGATGGCTGCCAAACATGGTCTGCTTTTGAGTCACGATGCATGAGCAGAGGGAGCGACCCCGCCCTCCTGAGGATTGGTACGACCTACCCACGATCATGTTGTTGCAGAGCTGGCAGTAAGTGGGCCGTCGGAACACGTGCTCCAGGAAGCAGTGCACCAGCTGTGGTCGGCCCGGGTCTGGAGGCCTGGAGGACCCAGAGGGGGAGTGGCTTAAAGACGGGGATTGAGAGGACAGGGAAGGGTTGGGGCTGAGGGACGGAGACACGGATGGCGAGCCGTCGCTGGCCAGTGGGGATCCCGACGGAAGGGGCGGGGACGGGGGCGGCGGATCGGTGAAGAAATCGGGCGGCATCCGAGCATCGCTGTTGGACCGCTGGAAGAAGTTCTCGACGCTCTTGCTGCGCATGATGGACTTGAAGGACAGAGAGCGCTTCAGACGCTGAAGCTGCCAGGGAGAGAGAACCACAGAAGCATGGCGACGTTAAAGTGCATTAGAAAAAAAAAGAACGGTGCCCCCTGCTGGTAGCCATAACTGCAGTTTGGAGAATAATAGATCAGTCTTTGCCCCAGAGAATGAAACATTTGACCGTAGCATTTGTGCGGCATATATTGCCTGTAACTTTTTTAAACAATGGCTGGGTCAGGTAATGTATTAATTAGGGCAGGAAGCTGCATAGTATCCAAGCCCCAAGAGTGGACTTGTTTTTGTTCTCCTAAGATCCATAACCTGAAAATGTCCATTAATATATCCAGTTGTATAAATGGGGACAGCCGTAAGCTATGCTATCAGAATTACTTTAGACAAAAGTTTTTTTCCTTAAACTACCTGAGGACTTTAATTAGACCTATTAATGGCCTTTCGTTAAATGCTAATACATAAGAAAATTTTATGTCCGTAAGCAGATTTAGGCGGTTAGGGGCGTGAGATAGCACCTTTAAATTCCTAAATTGGGTGGTTATATGTGCCCCCCCCCCCCCCCCAGGGTGCACCCCTACCACGTGCCCTGTGCTTCCTGGGTAGTGCATACACACTTGTGAAGTGGTTGGAAATCAGTGGATAGATGTATATTTACTGAGCTCTAATCAATATAGTGAAAAGTCGGTTTCCGAGCCAGTAACCGCGAATAGGCAGCCTGGATATAGGAACAGGACATAACGTGTGTAAAGCGGAATGAGGACGGAAAGAGGCATTTAACCCTTTGCTTTACTAGACCTGATTCAATCTGATAAGCCCTTTTTCGCAAAAGCGTCTCCGTGAGTAGAGGTGACCTTGGCTCCTGGCAAAGGAGACTGCAACGGAGTCTAATCCCGGTTGCACCCCAGAAAGCGGAACAAAACCTTTAGGCACGGGGTCTTAGCGAAATAAGCAGTCTTTGTGACTCTTGCTCTATAGAGGTGGGAGGGTTCCGTCACTGTTGGAAAGTCCCGTTTTGCTAACCAATGGGAATTCTAGTAACAGATCACCACACTCTGCTTGGCGGAAGAGAGCAGAATCGATTATTTTTAGAAGGTTTATTTTTATTATTTTATTTGATTTCAAACTTGAGCTTCCTGCATCCTAGGACAACAAAACACTCCCTTGCGCTTCTAAACAGGATTTTTAAAAGCATTTTGCATTTTCTGTGAGTAAACAACAAGTGAATGAATTATCAGGGTCTGATGTGAACCTGGAAGGCAACTTAAAATAAATTCCCCAGGAATCTTAACCTGCGTTTCTTCGCTACCGAAGATGCATTGTGGGTGCAGTCAGAAATTCTTACTGCACTCACAATGTATTTGTTATACTACATTTCATCCAGAATGTGTCCTGCCTTGTGCTCCGTGCTTCTTGGTATAAAGTCTACGTCTGATAAGCAGTACGGAAGGCAGATTGATGGATAGATACTATTGTTTTGTTTATGATTCTGTTTCATTGATTCACTCTGCTTGTTGCCCGTTGTATATTTACTCAGATGGTAAATGTCTTCATGCTCCAACTGTACAGTGAGTGCTTAGTGAGCATTAACGACCTGAGATCTCTGAGAACTCAATGGTCTCGTTCGTTCGTGAAATTGGAGGGCGGCACCGTGAAGTCTTAGTCAGAGGAAATCTCAGTAAGGACCTTGTTTGCACAACCGGAATGTACACCGTCATCAGGACAAATTAAATTACGCTGTAACCATTTGTGAGAAGGCCAGCGAGGCTAAGCCTCATTAACTCTTCCCAATTTCCTGAGCCAGAGAATCCAGCAGCGACCCAGTACACTGACCCACTATGTACTGCTGACGCCTCTGGAGCCTGCCGGTCCAAAGCGTCGCAATCGCTCCCAAGGTGCTGCATGCGCAGGTGCCTGTTCTGGAAAACAATCTTAATTCTGTAGGATGTCAGCACCTGAGCTGATCACCAGGGCCCCAAGGAATGTGGACCAAAATATACCTGCTCCGCTTGCAATTCAAGCCCCTACGCCCCTCCCCCACTGAGACGTGGCTACTGTGGGGAGACAGAGGAAGGTCACATGTTCATGACTGTCTTGTCCTTGGGTACACAGGGTGTCTGCTTTGCTATAGGCAACTCTGGGCTTTTTTTCCCAGGGGGTGCAATTTGAGAGAGCCTAACCAGTCATTCATCTAGATAAATAAATTTTAAATAATAATACATTTACAATGTATGATTATTACAAATTGATATGACTAATACAAGTCACATTTTCAAATACAACTTTACAATATAATTTAATTTTGTTGAACTTAATATGTTCAAGTAGCATTTGCATCTGATGTTAAATTGTCTATGTCCCCCCCCCCCCTCCGTTTTCTTGTCCATGTGTCTCTTGCTGAAGATCGTTGTCACTCCAAGAAAAGGAAATCCAACTGGCAGCAGTTCACGCAGGAACGGCACACAGAGTGGTGGACTGGAAAACAGTCAGGCATGGTTCCTCTGAAGATTGAAGTAGCAGCTCGAAAAGTGGGTCAAAAAAAGCAGATGTCACTGTACGTTAATTAGTGATTGGAAGCAGCAGTGGGTGCCTGACAGTTTGAGGAGAGCTGGTGAGTCCAAACGGGTTCAAGCTGGGTGTGCTGCTCCAGAACCTGAGCTGCGGTGATGCGTGTGCCCAGCACTGCCTGCTTTCCACACAAAGGCTCTAGGGTCTGCCTGAGGGACAATTTCCCTGACTCAGGATGGCCAAGAAACAAAATAAGCAATGTGGTTTATCTCTAGTGGGAGTGAGGGATCTGCGGTAACTTACAGTAAAGCAGTCTTTGTACTTCATTACAGACACCTTTGTAGTGCATTATAATGCATTCAGAATGTGTTATAAACATGGCTATAACTATTTATAAAAAGGCATAAAACATTATAACCATATATATAGCCATATGAAGCTCTCACCTATAATGCACTATAGATAACATCATAATGCAGCATAAAGCATCCAAAATGCTTATACCGACCATTATAATGCATTATAAAGGTATTTATAGTGCATTATAGATGAGTTTCATAAAGCATTCGTAATGCATAATAGACATGGCTATAATGTGGTATGCCTTTTTATAAATACTAATAGCCACGTTTATAATGCTTTATGCATGTATCAATGCGTTATGGATGTGTTCATAGATCCTTATGTGCATGGGCTTCACAGGACGTGTTACCAGATCTGCTTTGTGGAGGGCGTCTAACACGTGTGTCGCACACACATGCACACATTCAAATCAATCAGTCAGTTTTATTTGTATAGAGCATTTTCATAACATTACATTGACTGGAAGCACTTAACATCATCCCTGCCCAAAGCCCCCAGTGAGCAAGCCAGAAGCGACAGTGGCAAAGAAAAACCCCCTAGATGGAAGAAACGTTGGGAGGATCCGGACTCAAAGCGGCTGCCCATCCTCCAGGGGCCGGCATTTCAGATCTAGTCACTAATGAGTGCCCCCCCTCCCTAAATTCCTGTCTCATTCTCACTTTCAGTCTCCTGCCGCCACCCCCCCAACCCGAAGACAAGGACGACTTACAGCGGCGGGTCTGCTAAGCTCCCCGCCACGTGAGTGTTTAGCATTCAGTGGCGGCCCAGTGTGCTGCCAGCCTACCTTGGCGCGGCCCTCCGGTTTCCACGGTGGCGGACATCAATGTGAGCGCCGAGGGCCAGCTCTTAGCAAGGCGGCAAACAGCTCCGGCGTCGGCACTCTCGACTCTCGACGTGCCGATCGGCGATTATTATTAAAACCTCATTAAAATCCCCCATAAGCTTCAACCCTCCCCTTCCTGGAAAAAATGAGAAAAGAAAAACTCACTTTTTTAAATACAGAACACTTTATCTTTCTGTGTGCAATCTCTGGAAAGTCTTCCATATACGCAGTATATACCATGTGACCATTTCTGTGACGTGTACTACCCTTTATTTGGTTACCCGTTAGGCTGGCTGGTTTGGCCTCGTACGCCCACTAGGGCGGCGATCTCAGTCATGCGAGGACTGTACTACCATGCCGAGAGCTGGGAAACTAAAGGTCCCCAGCTAAAGTATCAGGTATCAAGTGTACGGGGTCTCCCATGCCGTACAGTAGGGGCAGCTCACAGTTAGCTTAAACGGCTTCTGCAAAATGTCCTGCTCTCTGAAAGGGCAAACTGTAAATTGCTTCAGAGTAAAGCGCTAAGGTATGTTAAACAGGTAGAGTGAATAATTAGCTCCTGCTGGAAATGCTTTTAAAGCAGCACAGGGACACAAATGTGTTAATGACCTATAAATTGTCTGACGTTCATGTACCGGTAAAATGTGCTACACTGTCGATTTATTAAAAGCTGTTTTATAAAGGTATCACCATATTTCACGATAGCTCAGCCTGGTGTGGCTCGCATTACGTGTGTGATACTCATCTATTTATCCTATAGAAGGAAAAATATATCCATATACAAAAACAGTCACCAGTGGGCTGACAGAGTCATGACCATAAAACTCAGTGTTTAATGAGACTTAACAGACCAGACTTTTCCCTTTAATATATGAATTGAAGGATGTTGTAAAACAGAATAAGTCATTTTCCTAGCAAGTTACATGTATTTAAAATAATTTTTATTCTGAGAATAATCTGTTAAGTGGAATAATTTATCATAGACAGTTAATTTTGGCAGCAAATTTTCATTTAGTTTTATAGTTTTTTGACTAAAATGTAAGTTAGTTTCAGTCATAATTTAGTCATCTAAATTATTTTAGTTTTAGTCTAGTTTTAGTCGACTAAATATCATAAGATTACAGTCGACTAAAACTACAGTTGATTTATTCGACTAAAATTAAAAGTGCAAAGTGTAATGTTTAAAGATTCCCTTCGATTTCTGAAAGACATTATGTTCACCAAGATAAAATGAAGCTAATGTTAAGAGATGGTATTAAGGTCTGACTGTGCAGTACACAAAGACACAGATTTCACTCTTATTTGAAACACAAACTTATGTTTATTTACCCGGAAACTGAGTACTGTAAAATCAGTGGTGCCTTTAGTGCAAAAATAAAATCACTTCAAAGTGCATAGGCTATAATGTCACCAGGCCTCCTCTTGCTGAATATTAAAATAGAAATATTAAAATAAATATTTGTAGACATAGTTTATATATTTCATGTTTCAAGTTTCCACTTCTTATCAACTGTATAAAGTAATGTTATTTGTTATATAAATCAACTCAGGGGAAACAAAAATGTACGTTTTCAGGGTTGCCAAATCAGAATTTGGCATGACACTCACACTTTTAAACTCACGCAGGAAATCTTATGGCAAATCTACATTATACCATTATAAACCTAAAATAAGCTACGTCAAAAGTGCATTTACACAGTTAATTACAAAAGCAGACTATTTACATGGTAAGAACTGTTACATATGTGTGCAGACATCTCAAACTGAAAATCTCACTCCAGCCAAAGTTGGCAACCCTGCGTTTTATTTGAAATGAAAAGTAAAATTCATTGTTTTCACCTGAAACAACTTGTCATTCTGTTTGTGTTGTTACTGCAACAAATATAAAACGAATATGAGAAAAACACAGCCCATATCCTACTCTAAGACCGATTAAACTGATAGGTTTGCATGTATTTATATTAAAACAAGACTTTCATTTTATTACTATGTGGGGATATTGAAACCAATACTTAATTCTATGAACATATATGACATAAACACGACTGTATTAGGGCTTATGTTAAGCACTGTATGTAAACATGCACAATTCTCACATTTTATTTATTTTCTCTTATTTTGAAATGTAGCCCTACTTTTATTTAGTAAATGAGAAAATGTCACACATATCAGCAGTCATACATATATGTTCAGTTTTATGTCACGTAACAATAAATATTTTAAAAAAATTATGAAATGTACTGAATTAATTTGATTTGACAGTCAGGTATTTCATGCAATGATGATACAACTAATAAGCTACTTAAATATATATCACACTAAATACTTAGATATTATGATGTTCCGGACCTTTGGTTCAAGAAATTTTCTCTAACTGGACCTCGTTAAATTTTAGTTGAATAGCCCTAGCTTACACAAACTACATTAGTTCAGATTGTATCTCTCAGGCAAACATTTTCGTGTCATTTTTATTCGTTGACAAAATTGTCAATACCTGTATACTCCATCATAGTCTTAGGCCCTGTGAAATCATTTTTATTTAGTTATCATCTTGTTTTAGTCTGAAAATAAAGGTCATTGACGATAACTATGACGAAAATTTTTCATCAACAACAAATATGCAGTAGGGGGGAAAGATAATCTATGAACTAGTTGGAAAACAGTTATGCTCAAGTTGGGTTTCTGCTATTTTTCTGTATGTGTCTCTACTGAAACTTAAACCTCTGGTCTCCAGCTCTCTTTGTCGACGGCCATTTTTTAAACATCAGTCACCCCACCCCCCACCCCATACGAATAGTTGCATCATCATCTGGGTGAAGCGGTCAGGTGTTCCGCCATCGCCACGTGCAAATTACACGAACGGCGTGAGCACGTGGCCCCATCTGATGCGACGGAAAGTGCCGGGTGGTGGTGAGGGGAGGGTCCCCCCACAGACCCACACACCAGCAATTCGGGTCACACCGGTGCAAACGTCAAAGTAATGACGGGAAGACATGTGCCAGTAGCGTGAGGATTTTTTTCTTTATTTTCCCGCGGCCGAGGCGATGGCTCTGACCGGTTTCCCTGGTACTCCAGTGGAGAGGGTCCTCGCAGGAAGAAAGTCTATTACACCCCTGTGACCCCTCTCCAGAAACAGCCCCGTCTCCCCGAGCCCTGCATTTACTTTGAGAGCCCTCGTTCCCGCCACGTACCACGCGCCACTCCACTCCGTCAGGATTCAAACACAAACCTCATTAGTTGTTAATTTGGAAAAGGGGGTGGGGGGGGGCTTCCCGGTGAACTCTGCCGTCCTAATCCGTGCCGCTTTCTCCCTAATTAGTTTGGTTTTGCCACCTTTTGTGACAGGAATGATGTGGGTTATTCCTCCACCCTGAGATTATTCCTTTTTGGGAAGGAATTCAATTAGCGAGGTAACTCGAGTTTAAAATAGTAATAAAAAGGCCCGACAGCCCCCACATCCATCGGCGTGAAGCCTGAAAACGTGACTCATGTTCTACGTGAGCTCCAACACAAGCTGGTGGGCTGGGGTCACTCACGGTCCGCCGCCCGGCTTAAGCTGAAATGACGCGGGCATCATCGCCGGCAACCGCCATCAGAGCCGCGTATTCACTTTCATTTGCTTTCCTTTCAGGGTATGTTTTATTTTTATTTGTTTTCCAGATAACAAATCATTACTACTCAGCGGCCCAGGCGTCCACTGGAAGGTCTTTCATCATCATGAATATTATTATTATTATTTTGGATAAACAATACGGATAGATGGAGTTATTTTTATTTGTAATCATATTTACGTTATTTTATTATTTGGATTATTTGTTCAATTCACAAACTAATTTCATAAAGAAATACACAATGCAGAAGAATTTTAGGTGAACTTATAAACTTTTTAGGAGAAATTATAACTAGTAAAGAAATAAAATAACGTTCAAAAAGTGTTCAAAGAAAATAATGCTTAAGTACCATCCCAGCCACTGTTATACTCTATGCCA
Organism: Mormyrus proboscirostris; assembly: GCA_026779585.1. Lineage (NCBI taxonomy): Eukaryota > Metazoa > Chordata > Actinopteri > Osteoglossiformes > Mormyridae > Mormyrus > Mormyrus proboscirostris. Next base: position 5,284,631 of record JAODKF010000047.1, read on the forward strand.
CATTATCAAAAGTCAGGCTGCACAACGTACAACAAGCAGAAAAATTAACTGTGCTGTGTATTATGCCAAAATGGGGCCGTGCACCTTCCGGGTCGGGCTGGCCCTGCCCTCTGGGGGTGCAGGGGGCGGGGGGACAGTCTGTGGGCTGGTGTTGGTACCACACAGCTGAACTAGTTCTCACAGTGCTCGGAATCGGAGCTCTCTACCCACGATGGGATTGGGGGAGCAGGCTGGGACCACACAGATACACACACACACACACACACACATATGCATTATGTTATATTACATTTTTTATGTACACAAAGTAACATTTAGATTTAGCTATTTTTCAGGGTTGTAAGAAAAGGTAACAGAAATTTCTTCTGTACTCCAGGAAGTTACTGGTGTTTTGTTGGATGAGCAGAAGAGCACACTTTGGCTCCCAAACCTCTCCTCAGCGGCACCCCAGCCATGCTTTTATTGAATTTCACCACAAGCTCAATTAATTTATTTAAAACAAGTCAGTGAAGTAGCGGTTTGCCATACAAGAAATTCAGGGGTGATTTTAGCAGAGGTTTCGAAATGGCTAAGCTGACACGCAAGATCATGTAAGCATAATTTTCTTTGAAGATTTTCGTACAGTATTCCACACACACAGGTTTAATTATATCTTTGGGGGGACTTTCCATTCATTTCTATAGGGAAAACCTTAATCCCAGCATGATGACCTTAACCCCTACCCAGCCCTAACCTTAACCACAAGTAAGCAAACAAAAATGGGTCCCAACAATGTAATATAAACATAATACACACACACACACACACACACACACACACATATATATATATATATATATATTATACACACACACACCAGCAGCTCGAACATTATTGAAACTCAGAAAACATAGATCTTTTTTGTGGCACTGATAATTCACTCACAGCTGGAGATTGATGACTACAAGAAGTCCATAAAAGATGTTACCTCTATATTTTCCCCGGTATGATTTATTTTACCACGTTGTCAAGGTTCGGAGAAAACAAGAAACAAATCAATGAAAGTCGTGCTTAAATATTAAAGATGGTTGTAATAGAGATCTTTATTCTAACGGGCTTGGAGAAGAAAGTAGGGGGTTTCTGAATATCTGCTGCGGTAACAATGCTGTCACTCCTGTGCAAGCGGATTTTGGAGGGATTTAGGAGGAAAAGCCGTTTGTAAACACGTCGGACTGTTTAAGCGTACATGCCCGCTTCTGCAGTTTAGTGAGATGATCACCACTGGGGTCCGCTCTACACTTTCCAAAGTGACTGCTCTCTCGCCTCCTTTTTGTACTTTCATTATTCTGCACCCTGCTTTCCCTCGGGTCACACAGGCAGTTGGATCCGAGAGGTGTTCTGATTAGCAGGAATAAATCTCTGGGCTGTACCTTCTAGAGGAAACACCTCTGTTGTTGGAATCTGTGAAATTGACCAAAACCTCCTCATTCCACCTAAACCAGGTTTACATCTTAACACTATGTTGTGCTAGGATAACTTGTGGAACTGACTGGTTAAAAAATAACTGAGTGCCACACTCACAGTTGATGACCGGGCAATATTAGAATCTCGGTCGCCGCAAAAACGGGTTTCCAACGAATAGCTTTGAGTAAATTATGTACGTGCTCGTGTTCAACAAGCGTCCGTGTCATCTGAAAATGCGGGACACCGGAGGAATGAGGCAGGAACCAGAGGGCTGGGGTGTAGCTGCAGGGGTTGGGGGGGGGGACAATAGCGAAAATGATGATGCGAGTCCAAAGGCGGGGACCCTGACATTATAGGTTTTAGCCGACGACCCCGCTGTCTGACCCTGCGCAATATGTTTCCACAGGCGATTCCATAACTCTCCAGCCAACATTTAGAGCTTTCCTGTTTGACAGGCTGGCGGGAGGAACTTCCACATCACTCAGAAGCCGTTCAACAACACGAAACGCCAGCGTGCCGGGGCCCCGAATAATTTATATCGCATTTCATCACCTCGACACACGAACGCACACATGGCCGACTTCTCAGGCTCTTTTTTTTCCCCGTAATATTATGTTCGCTCTCCGTCTTTCGCCCTGTTTTTTTTTTCTGCTGATAACTGGTATTTGAGCCTTTGGTGGTGGCAGCCAGGCATGGATGCTGAGATGTTTTTTTTATATATTTATTTTTTTTCGTATTTATTTTTTATTTATATATTTTCTTCCTGGGTGCTGCCGTGTTGTTATTGGAATGTGTGTGCTGGTGCGGACTGTGAAACTGATGAATGACCGGCCGTGGCAGATTCATAGTCCGGATCTTAGTGCAGCTGTGGAGGAAACTAATGGCTAGTAGGGACCACCGAGGTCTCTGAGCTAATACCTGCCTCTTCCATCAAGGAACCCGGGGCATTTTTTACACCCTGCCAAATGAAAGCCTGGGCCCCCCCACCGCCTTTCTTAGTATCCAGTGAAACCCAGGGCACCGGTGGCAGATTTCGGGACTGTGTGGGTAGCAGCTGTCGTCTGGATGTACCGCTGTCCCGCCCGGCGTGGGGGAGCGGGACCATCGCTGGCCCCTCATTCCCCTTGGCTTGCTTTCATGACAGGGTAGTAGTACCCCATGCAGCTTGAACCCCAGACTACTTTCGCTAGCCTGCCCGCCTCTCTTTGCTAAGCATATGGCTTCACTTTCCACCCCCCGCCCACCTCCCCTCCTCTCCTTGCAGGGAATCGGGACGCTTGAAGCATCTTCTTCCTCCTCTTCTTCTTTTTTTTTTGTTTGCCGTTCCTCTCGGAAAAGGTTGCACGCTCGGAAGCAGGTCCAAAAATAACATTGGTGTGATAAGTCATTAGTCATTTTTCACTGTACATATGTTAACTTGACCCGCCGTATGTTAATTCATGCAACATTGGCCTCGCATATGGCTGTGCAGCATTCCCAACTGGTCCTTTCTCCTGCATGGGGCCTCATTACAGGCCGAACTTCACAGCGCTTCATCATTAACACTAAGGTGAAGTTCGAATTCCAAATTACTTCATTGGCCTAAGGTTGGCATAAGGGCGGGGCCGGGAGAGAGCAGCCAATGGGGCGGGGAGGGATGGCCTGTCCGTCAAATCAGATATGATGCTCTGGGGTTGAGATGTACTGGAAAATCGAAACCGTCTCCATTCGATATTATTTTGCATTAAGATCATCAGGATAGACTTAGAACGCTGCATAAATACATGAATAAATAGCATTAGGAGATTTGAAGACATTTTGGGGCCATGTCTGCATTTACGATTGAGACTCCTTTTAAAGACTGATATGAAAACGAAAAAAATCAACACATTTCTTTGTTAAACCATTAAACTGTTTAGTCTAATTTTATTGGCATTCTAAGAGTCTGTTTTAATGATTTACAGGAAGTGCTATGTGTATTAAACACACCTCCATGTATGATAAGCCTATTTCCTATAATATTGCAACAAAATTGTCATCGTATATCTTGAATAGCCTACAGATTGTTGCAGTTTAAACCAGGTAACAAGTATTTCTCGTAATTTTGGGTTTTATTCATTTCAAAAGATTACATTATGGGGAGACCTGTTAAGTGGGATTAACACAGGACTGAACACAGAAACCTTTTCTTGGTTAATAGCTTTTCCAATTTTACCATAAACTGTGTGAGCTTCCTTTTACAGAATACAGCATAATTGCCGTTCTTGTTTGGTTCGACAGATTTTCAAGATGTCACACTACTCGTTATTCATTTTATTCAGCATCTTTTTTGTTGATGAGTTGATAACAGAATTATGTAGACTCTCAGCAAAATATCCAAGCCCAAATATATTTTAACAAATTATTAAATGTATTATTAGGAAAGATGTTTGGTATTTGATCATACATAACAATACTCTTATTATGTTATGTTTTATGTTAGTTACATTGTGTTACATTGCGTTACATTGTGTTACATTACGTTACATTGTGTTATGTTATGTTTTATGTTAGTTACATTGTGTTACATTGTGTTATGTTTTATGTTAGTTACATTGTGTTACATTGCGTTACATTGCGTTACATTGTGTTATGTTTTATGTTAGTTACATTGTGTTAACTTGTGTTGCATTGCGTTTCATTGTGTTATGTTATGTTTTATGTTAGTTACATTGTGTTACATTGCATTACATTGTGTTGTGTTATAGTTATGTTTAGTATGTTTTAATGTCTTTGCTGGCTTTGCATTTTAATTAGAAAACTAGCTGAGGACTTCACGCTGAAGAGCAGTGAATGTCAGAAAGCTGTCAGTGGAAAAGCCATGGAATGACTTGGAATCACCGTTGAGTCCGTCATGGAATCGGAGCCTCCAGTTGACCAAAGGGCTGCACAGCCGACACATCCATGGGACCTGGAACATTTGTTCATCAGGGAATTCTGAGAAATCATTACCCATCCTGTCATTACCGATCAAACCGTTCGGTTTTCAGTAGTGCTCATTTCTCATTGGCCAGGAAATACTTATTAATAATAATTATTAATATGCACTATGCAACTCTAACATCTATCATCATTGCGTGATTTATTTTCAGCTTTTTATTGCCATTATCAGCACTTGTTATTTTTTTATATGAATCAAACCTTCTTCCAGCCACTTATCCAGTACAGTCACAAGGTATTTTTAATATATTTCAAGTTGTCATGTAACATATTTGTATGTATGAAACATTTTTGATGTGTTTCCTCAAAGAAATTAAATCTGTCCTTGCTGCATGCACCCATTTCCATCGTTTCCCCTTTTAACGCAATGTTCCGATAGAATCAAAGGATGGCACTTGTCTCCCTATGGCCGTTTCATAATACAGGGGAAGTTGGCCCTTAATGGAATTGGCACGCGGCCCCAGCAGTGGCGGCCCGGCCCTGAGCTGCGTCCTTGCCTTTGCATCGGGTACGCGGTCCTTCCCAGTAGCTCGAAAACGCTAATTGTTATTAATCTGCAGCAATTAAAACGGGTGGCTTTCTGTCATTTTTTTTTTTTGAATCACCCCCCTCACCCCCCTTTGCGACTTGACAGGCATGCGTATCGTTGACATGCGACGGGTGACGGTACGGAATTGCAACCGGGTCCTGTTGCGGCCCTGGCTTCCTCTGCGGTTTTCCGCAGCTCCGACGCAGCAGATAGCACTAAAGCCCACATTTGAATGGGAGCCGATATCAAATGCATTCATTAGGTTACATGCTTCAGTTGATTAATTATATTTAAAGAAATTGCGAGCACTTTGGATCTCTTTCCTATAACACGACTGTGTGCCATAGATCCCTAATTTCGAGAAGAAAGAAGACTGAGGGCATTTTTTTTTCCTCTCAACTATTCTGGACAGCCTGCCAGTTCCCCGAGGAGATGAATGTATTCAAATGTATCTCCATCAATGAGCACAGTAATTATGAATTCAGCACTAATTAGTATATACACTACTTTCCTTGCATACTTGATTTCCACAGTGAGATGGTAATAGGGAAATGCCCATTTTCGTCCTATCTCATGAAAATTCCAGAATGTTAGAGAGGGGAGGGCAGATGGTGAAAGGAGACGGGGGATGCATTAAATACTGGGGAAAAAAAGGGAAGAAAAAAAAAAACTTTACAGATAATTGGTCTGGTTACTGGGGGGATAGAACAACATTCTTACCTTGCAGTTAACATTCATCCGGCTAAATATGCCTTTTAAGGATACACTACTTACACTAAAAGCTTCAATATTTTCTCAGTTTTTATGTGTCTTTTTGTACCCTATTAGAGACTGACTGGCTAACACAGCACTTGTGTATATAATGAAATGAAGTTAAATGTTGTTTTTTATCTAACATGGAGGTTGTGATACATTTCATTTGCATTGTCATCTATCGACAGTGGCAACATATTTTATTTGTGAGATGACATTTTCGTCACCCAGTCATTTAATTTTAAAGACAATTCTTGTACTGTGCAGTACTCCATTTGTATTCTTAACTAAAACATGTATGATTTACTTGTTTGTTTTTTTTACTGTTTACTTATTTAACGTCAGTTCTAGTGGTCCACTTCTACGACATATTACAAAGGCCGCCAAATAATTTAATGTCTGTGTGTTTTTTTGTATGAATTCTGCATAGTAATTAAACAGGAAATGAAGTGATTCTTTAAGAGTACCCATCTGCCTTCCGGTGACAGCGGCAGGGTCAGATCCACATCCTCATGCAGGATCAGAATGTGTAGCTAAACCACACCTTTTCTGATCGACACACTCTCCTAAACCAGGCTCCAGAAAAATGAGCTCTCTTTAAACTCTTCATTAAAAATTATCCACACTCACTGTATGGGCTTTTTTTACTAGATTTGCAAATTAACAAGATACTCACTTCTTACATACGGAAGCAAATAAAAGTGTATAGTTAAATGAAATATGGACCCACTCAGCCTCAGTCCCTAATTAGGCTCCGTAGCAGTTTTAAGCTGTTTTAAGCCTTTTAAGCGATATTGACCTTGTTGTGTTCCCTTTACATAATGGAGGAAACTCTCGAATTTACAGGAAACTGGGAGCCTCAGAAAAAGCGGGATTAAAATCTTATCTCTGTAATGGAAGATGGAAAAAATTTCTAAAACTAAGTGCGATACCTGTGCAGAAGTGTCGACTCCTGGTGATTACCACGACGATTAGACCAGAAACGTTCCTCCCCGTCTGAAATTGCTTGGATTATCTTTCCACTTTCTGGGGCCTTACTGTTTGAGACTTGAGTCTCTCCATGTAGCTACGCTGTAGAGTCACAGAGGCGTTTTAAAGAGACTCTTCAAAGCTTTGATACAGACTTGTTAAGACGGCCCACGCTTTCACTAAAACCTTACGCAAGTCCTACTTTTTTTTTTTTGCACTTGCCTTTTTCCTGTCTGATTTAGCCTCGTTATGATAATTACGCTATAGCAATTTGTCGGAAGGCGTCTCCCAGTTTCATTTCAGAAATACACTCGTTTGTTGTTTTGGGGGCCTGAAGCTTCTCGACGAAACTCCCGGGGACACGAATCTGAAGTGGGATGAGACGCATAACCGGAAATTCAGCTCCTACATTTTCTCAGGGACGTCAGTAAGACTTAGCTCTGATTTAGCATGACCTGTTCATTGCAGAACAATGCTGTCTGCTTTACAGGATATAAGCGATATAATATGGCAGGAAATCCTGTTCATAATCCCTACATTCATCTCCTAATAGCTCTGGAAACATCTGAGCCCATTTTAAAAGACTTAACCATCCTGTACCATCATGGTCTCATGCAGTATATACAATATATGTCGATTATATATATATAATAACTCAACAACAACTTCAACAACACTATAAATCAAGGTATTACGGGGAAGTGTGAGATGGCCATTTTTTTCGACATCTCTATTTACTGTATCGTAAACTGACATTCATCTGAGGATGAGCCACAACGTACAGTCACCTCAGCACACAGTTTAGGGGTGGGGTAGGGAAAAGAGCCCGCCGTCACTACGGAAACGACTTGCTGTTCCGCTGGCCCAACTTGGCATCTTTGCTCGCTGCTCTGATGCAAGGCCTGCTGGGTAACTACAGATCTGCACTTGCCCCGAAGGTCAGCGCTGTAAAAAGATCCAAGATCCAATGCATCTCTTGCATTATTCCCGCCATTTGGGCGTAACATAAGCGACAGGCTAAAGGTCCCCTCAAACAATTACCGAGATCCACCGCTGTAATCTTGTGATGTACAATAACATATAATGTAAGTGACGTCCTGGGGAGCGATGAGTTATTTCTGTGGCTCTGTGGATTGATTTCGCCCTTGTAGTCAATGCACTCTACCCATATGTACCAAACCCAATTTAAATCGCATTGCGGCAAATCTGATTGAAGCAGCCTGCAAACTGCGAGCGGCTCGACACTGAGATTCGGTCACAGGCTGGTAACTAGTCTTTAAACCATGTTATTACAATATTTATAGAAGTAGGGGAGGTGAACTGGAGTAAAATGTGACCGATCGATTGAGTCGGGGAGCAGAGCAGTTTCGGTAGGAGCAGTTAAGAAGCAGGGAAGAATAGTGTCCCCTTTCCAACACCAAATCCAGTACTTATACAAACTGGGTTGTAAATATGTGCCATACTTAATTGTTTAATTTTTAATGTCTGACTTAATTAATGATTAATTGACTGATGTTTTTGAGGATTGTGTGTTTTGGGGTATTTGGAACATCTCTGGGATCTGGTTCTTTTTTTTTTTAATCGGGGGGGGGGGGGGGGCATGGACAGACACTGAAGTGTAGCGCCCCCCAGAAGCACAACGGACTCGGCTACAGGGGAGGGATGTCTTCCTCGGCCAGTAGACTCGCAGGGTAGTCTGCTGGTTCTGCTCCTGGTGCTTTCGAGGGTGTGAGGGATTCCCAGAGAGACGTGCCATGGTCATGTGATCAGATCTAACTTCTGTGCTCCGCTGCGGAGTTTAGGGCTGCCGTCCTTTCGAGGGTCAAATGGACCCACAGTACTGAAACCTGAACGTAGCAGTGATATGAATAGCACCAGGTTTTAATTGCAGTTGCTAACTGCCACATGCATCATTTATGAATATATGCCCTTAATTTCCTTGCAGAGATTAATAAAGTTGTCCTGCACCATTATAGTGGGTTTTCGAATTTTTAGGTCTCACACTCAGAGCTCTGTACAGACCATTCATCTTTAGACTCTTGCTGGTCGATGCACAACACGCCTGGGTCTTGTATGACATCCAGGATTGGCTCCAGGGACAGAGACAACAGCGTCCCCCCCCCCGCTGGTCTCCCTTCTTTTGTGTGCTGCTTGCAAACCTGCCTGCTAAACCCCAAACGCACGCCGCAGGTGCCAGCGGTAGGCCGCAGCTCTGCCTCATGTTCCACAGGTCCTCCGGCTGTCCTGTCTCGGGCGTCTTCTCAGCTGCCCGATGAGCCTGAGACAACACTCTTACCCAGGACTATGGATTAGTCATTCGAACGATGTCCGTCTACAATCTGATTTTCTTGAATTGTTCCTCCCCTCTGCAAATAAAAATCTCCTAAAATGAAGGAATTTATATCAATCTCTCCTTTTATTTTGAGTGATTAATTTGAAGGGAAAATTTGCACAATTAGCTGCTTCAAAAGCATGCACACGTAAAAGCAGCATCTTATGGAGATCTGAGCTCGATGACATCGGGTGCTTCTTACGTACTGCTGGTGTGCAGTTTGAACCGGCTGTGGTGTTTTAGTGCACAGAGGCGGGATAGCTTCTCACCGAACCGCCATAATGTTTGTGCTTTGTCAATACGCCTTAAGCCTGTTTAACTTCCAAGTTTTTTTAATTCTTCTCCTCCATTCCTTCCCTCCCATTCTATCAAGCGGCTGTTTAATAACTGACTCTTTCTCAGGATCTGCTTATCCATGGTGGCTACAGCTCACTCCTCACCCCATGCGCTATTTCTCCAGTACCATTCCATACTCTCCCCGTCTCGCTCGTCAGCCTTCCTATACATAATTCTGTGCATCCTCTCCCAGAAGGAAAAGAACAAAAGTTGGAATAATAAGCACAAATTATGACAACATTATATTTTTCGTGCAGTCGCTCTAACCTTTAAGACTTGCCAAGTGCTGATGTATCCAAATGATCTTATGACATGTTACAAAACTTTAATTAAACTTAAAACATTTGTCTCTGCTTAGTTATGCTAATCAGGTATCTGCCAAGCAGAGTTGTAAATTATTTTGGCTTACATTGTCTTCGTTTTAAAAACCGTGTTTATTTTCTTTATTTTAATTGTTCTCCCACTCTCTGTTTTCATGTAAAATAAATGTTTCAGCTATATAGTTATGCACTTATTTACTGTGTCCGTCTGATGCCTTCTGGGGCACCGTGACCATTTTTTGGACGTTTGACACTCAGCATTGTGGGAGTTTGTCAGTGTCTGTCCAACTATCTTGACCTTTCCGGTCTCATGATGGTGGTTCAGCCTGGTTGCCAGGTAATTAGTTTTCAGTTGGTTTCGCCATGTAACCCTGTTCAGGACATAAAATATGAGGGGACAGCTGATGCATTACGCCGATTAAATATTTACTGTTCAAAGGAGATTCGCAGAACTTTTTAAAATTAATGACTGGAACTCTTTGTTTGGATAGCGTCACTCGTATTGAACCATTTATTGACCTGTTTGCTGAGTTATTTTGCTATCGCTTGTGACATTCTGGATTGCCCACCCCTTATACTCGTTCCTGCCCCACAAAGGCAAAGGGAGTTACCAGGTGCTGGGCTCCGAACCTGGGACGATCGACATAAATCACACGTTAAACGGCATCTGCAACGGACGCCTGCGATGGACAGGGCTTTCCTTTGGACCAGGAATGGCTCACTCTCTGCCATGTGGGTCTGTCTTTATCCACTTCTCCGGGATCTCGGGAGCGCAGTTGGGAAAAATTATTATGGGAAAAAAAATGCAGGCCACGCTTTGGCGGAGATAATCTCCTGCTCCTTTTGAGGCTTCGAGAGCACCGCCCTGTAAATAAGTTTAGGAAATGCGCATTTAAGAAAAGGAGAAGAAAAAGGAGCAGGATTTAGTGCCGCTAATCTTCCCGCGGAGTGGATATCTCGCTCCGTGGCTGCCCCCCCTTTGTCGACAGGAGTGGCCTCCATTGTAGCTGCTCTGCTGGAACAGAAATCGGGGCCCCTGTCGGAGGGGACCTCACTATCACCACACAGCACGTGCGCCCCCCCCTCGCCCTGCTCTCCGGAGATAGGCCGGGCTACAGCGCCGGCTAGGAAGATTGAACTGGAGAGCGGCTCCGATGGGAAGTGGGGGGGAGGCCGGGACGCAGTCCGGCGGGCCGCCCGGGCAGCCGCGAACGCCACACGCCCCGGCGACGGCGCCCCTCGCCCCGGCAACGCCGGCTGCCTCCTCTCGCTCTTATTTGACTTTGCTCGCTTGGCTGGTTTTATTATGACAGCCTGAATACTGAGGAGGGAATTAAACTGTTAAGCAGACATCAGAGGCTGTCTAATGTTTAATGCAAGAGCCAGAGCATGTAAGAACTGATAATGAATACAAACAGGCCGACATCTTATTTGCTGTGTTTTTATTAGGATGACTGGGGAGGCTGACATCCCAAGCTAACCGCGTCTCTTTCTCTCCACGCTGCTGTCGTCTCTGTGTGTTTTTCCCCTCTTTCTACCTTTATCCTAATTTTCTTTTTTTAATTATGATTGTTTTGGGGGTTAAACGCCTGTCGATAGAGGTGCAGATGCCGGTAGAGGCCTCACACACACTCACGCCCACAGAAGTATCTGGAGGAGACTGTAACACTCGGAAATCATCACCGATTATAATTATGTATAGATAGGAGGTATTCATGGCTGTTTAAAGGTCACCCAGTGAGATGTAATTGCCTTTTTCATACTCCACTACGTTTACTAGGACAGAGGCACGACCTGGCTGGCGGGAGCCGTAAACATGCCATCTTGAGAATGTACAGATACATGCCAACCTTCCTTGGCGCTCGCCCGGCCTGACACATCCGGCGCGGCGGCCGCCGCCACCGGGCGCCCATTTAAATGCCCGCTTAAAGACCGAGTCAAAAGTTCTCGCCTTTTATCATCGGAGGCATAAATAGGAAACTGCTCCGTGGGTCGAGAGAAAAAAGGCAGCGTGCCACTTTTTTTTTTCCATCTCATCTGATCATTTGTTCTTTTTTTTCTTTTTTTTTTGTCTTTTGCTTTTTTTCTGTTGGAGCCCGAGTGGCTGAGGAAGTCCACATTTGGCCAGCTGAATTTCAGCTACGTTGGACTATGCACGTTATCTGCATGTTATTTTATTTTATTCACATGCATAATTTATTACATTGATTGTCCTTGATTGTTTTGCAGAACACCCCAAAGTCAATTTTTAGTATGTAAAACTACTTCACGAAAAGTCAACAAATCCTGAAATTCTGAAATCAGAAATCACTTCCGAATTTCTGTCTTTGTTAACTGATAAATAAGGATTAACAGATTTTATTTTAGTAGTGTATATGTACTATTATTGTATTATTTGACAAAATATGCCGAATGTGTATGTCATAATCTAAACTTCAGATTTTTATTAAAGTTTTGCGTTTGTCTTCCTTGATGTTCAAAACCCAGCAAGGGCCTGTCTTGCCCTGCCAGTTTCTGGGGGGGGCTGTGTTGTGGGACTGCAAGTGGCCCAGGCGGAAGGGCCGTTTGGAGCCGTCAGGCCCTGCCTCCAGCTCCATAGACTGAGACTGGAAAGATGCTGGAAGATACGGGACGCCTCTGGGTTTTACTCCGTCCTGCAACCGGGGCAGACGTCAGGCCCAGATTAAAACTCACGAACCTGTGCTCAGGCTACTCAGTCAGGATTTTACTTTTTATTGCGGGGTGGGCCTGGTGGGACCAGGTTTAGTGTTATGAAGGGGTGACCTGGGATTTCAGGCAAATACCTCAGATTCAGTTGGATAACAGACAAACTGGACTTCATTAATATTTATTTTGTTTAATTAGTGACATTAAAAAGGATACTTTTTGTTCTATTGTTAGAAACTAAAGTTCATTCTAAGTCGTGCAATTTTTCTTCTCTGAAATAGCATCTTTCGACAAGCCACATAAGGAATACACACACGTGCTGGACACCTCCAGCAAATGAAATTTCCCAGACAGAAATGAGGGGTTTTCTCCTAATTGCCCCAGACTTGTGAAATTCCTTACATATAATTGTGCCTCACATATAGGAAACAGTCATCATGAGAGAGGTACAACCACAATTATACATACTCACTTGTGCCTCTTTAAAGTCGGCCCAATATGTTTGTTTTGGGTTTTTTTGTTTTGTTTATTACAAATATTTACATCCCTACCAGTAGTTGTTAAAGCTGGCGATGGGGGGATGAATTAATCAT
>JAODKF010000047.1:5310820-5328492 GCA_026779585.1 Mormyrus proboscirostris
TTTTTTTATTTTTCAATTCCCTCTGGAAAAATTACTATAAACCTCTGTAAAGAGGTTTGTGACCGACTTGCTTGTAAAAATGTACAACATTAAATATATATTTAATTTTATGATGTTTGTTTGTAGCACAAAGACTTTATCTGTTTAAGACATATTTTTTAATTTTCATTAAAAATCAATGGTTTCGGCAAATGATGACTGAATAAATTTCAGTTCCTATTTACAAAATAATTCCCTTCTTTATTTGGTTTAAAAAAATATCAGCAGCCCAAATGAAAAGGTATCTGTCGCACATTAGAAAATAAAAAGAAATGTAAACGGAATGTCCACATGGGCTGTGGATTCCCACCCCAGGGTTGTGGGTTCAAATCCCTCGTTGGCTCTGTTTTCCATGTATACACGTGGGTTTTCTCTGTGTGGTTGTGGGTTCAAATCCCTCGATGGCTCTGTTCTCCATGTGTACATGTGCATTTCCTTCATGCGGTTAGGTGAATCGGAATGCACTGGCATGCTGTCCGGGGTGCACTGTGCCATGTGCCCTGTGTTTTCTGGGACTAGCTCCAGACTCACTGTGGTTCTTGGATAACGAATGGATGGATTTCCGCGTCTCGATGAGGGATCTATCAATTGGCTCGCTTCACACTACAAGCCAAGCACTGTTATTTCTGTTTAATGCCTGGTAAAAGAATATTTCACACATGGAATGTCATTGATTTTCTAAACCACACTGGGAACAGTGGGAGGGGCTTATAGCTAGTTTACATCACGTTATGGCCCATAGTGTCTTGGAAGCCATTGAGTGAACCATGGCATAACCGGCAAGTGGTAAGATGGTAAGATACAGCCGATTTTAATGATATCTGTGCTTATACGTTATTTCCTCATACATTCATTTAAGTATCCTAATTACCATGCACTTTCTGTGCTTCACTAATGATGAGGAAGGCCACTAGCGCTTTTAAAAAGTTTGTAACTGTTTAGCTGAAGGCTTGATTAAGTAAAACAGGAACTAAACGTTTTGTCTCAGCTGGTGCGTTGGGAGAGATATCCCGGGATAAACTGAGATAAAGAACACCAAAATCTAGCAGCAGCCCACACACACACACACACACACATAGCTACATCAGAGTTATTGCTAGTTTCTATTAGATTACATTAAACCGCATAGTGTACAATCCACGCACAGATTCTCGGCAAGGTCCTGACAAGCCTCTTAATTTGAATCTTAACACCAAACGGTCACTTTTCATTGAAGTCATGTTCAGAAATATGAATTTCTCATATTCACACGTTCTTTTGATTAACGACAGAGTGCTGGTGCTTAAGTGTAGTCTTTGTTTTTATTGGTTATATGGGGGTGGACAACCTGATGGACTTGGCTAAAAATATATTAGCATTGCATTTGTTTAGCAGTGTGTGTAATCTAGGAAAATGGGAACATCATGGAAGAGCACCGTTAGAGTGAACCTGGTGCTGTGACACGGCCTCTTTTTCCTTGGCCATTATACACCCATGCAGAGCGATCATGTGACCTAATGACTCCCACGAGGTTGACCGTTGTGGGTTGAAGGCATCCTTTGGCTTTGTCCAAGCATAAACCAGTCCAGATACAGGAAGGAGGGTGAAAGATGATTCATCAGACCATACCTTTTTCCCATCGCTGAGGGGTCCACACTTTGTTCTCCCAACACCAGGTTATCACTCTTTGTGTATTGGTTTTGGACACAAGTGGTCTCTGAACAGCGTTCCTGGCTTAAATCCCACATTTGTGAAAGTTTTCGTTGGAACTGGTTCACAGAGGTGCTCTTTCAGTTCTATGGTCATTTTTGTTTCTGTCTGTGATGTTCAGAAGTATATGTCCATCCCTGTCAGAGAGCTTCCACTTGCAGCCACAATTCCTGTTCTTTTTAAGTCCATTCCCCTCCTTACATTGAACCTTTTTCTCACTGATGTGCCTGCAGTTTGCCCACAAACTACAGAACATGTCTGACTTCGAAAACACATCAAAGTGCTATCAGATTTCATTTATAGTGGACACATGCTGTTTATTGTCATTCAGCTTAACATGACACATTTAACATAGCTTACATAATGATATAGCTATTTCACGTCATGATATAACTCACATAATGATATAGCTATTTTGCATCATGATATAGCTCACGTCCTCATATAGCTATTTCACGTCATGCATCCCAAGATTGACTCTTTGATGCAAGGACGTAATGCTCACATCCTCGTATAGCGATTTCACGTCATGATATAGCTCACGTCCTCATACTGGATAGCTATTTCACCACATAATATAGCTCATGTCCTTCATCTATCCATTTTCTGTAACCGCTTAATCCCAACAGGGCTTGCAGGGGGGACTGGAGCCTATCCCGGGAAATAGGCGCAGGCGGGAGCCAACCCTGAGCAGTTGCCAAAACACCGCAGGGCGCACACACTCACACAACTACAGGGCCAATTTAGACTCACCAATCAACCTATCCTGCACACTTTTGGACTGTGGGAGGGAAATAGAGCCCCCGGCGAAAACCCACTCGAACACGGGGAGAGTGTGCAAACCCCACATAGAAAGGACCCGGGACCAAACCCAGGACCCCCTTGCTATGTTGCAGCAACGCCAACCACCGCGCTGCCCATAGCTCATGTCCTCATATACCTGCTTCACAGCTAATACAACTAATGTGCTCATATAGCTATTTCGAATTTAAAGTCTTTGTTTGCTATTTTGTCCACTTTTTGCCCAATTGGGCTTGCAGTAGAACAGGACTGAGTCCGAGCCAAACCAGCAGTCTCGTTTCGAACCCTCACACGTGTTCTTGGGTTATCGCCAGACTTTGAGCCTGCACACATTAAAGACGCCCACCCTAACCCCCCCCCCCCACACACACACACACACACACACACGCACACGCACACCAGACCTGGCAACCGGCCAACCGTGGAAAGACACGTGGATGAATGAACCCGGGGGCTCACCTGTCGGAAGAGCGATTGGGCTCGGGTGGGGGCCGCGGCCATTTGGAGTGACAGGGGAGCCCATCATGTTCGTGTAATAGGGTCAAGCAGCTGGATGGGGATTTAGCGCACAGCGAGGCCAGAAGGAGCCGGCCGGCGCGGCACCACGACGGATGTGCGGGCGGGGGCACTGCGGCCTGTTTATTACCACGTTTTTCTGCTTCACTGAGAACCCGTAATGATCGGTATGGTGCGGGATTGACAGTCGCTCCCTTTCAGAAATCGGCGGGGGGGGGCAGAACTGAAGAGAAAGTATTGTGCCTGTTGACCTATATCGGTGCCCCCCGTGAAAGGGGTTCAATCCGGCGCTCCTGACAGGCGAGTGATAAGTCGTTTCCCGACAGAACGTCCAATCTGCTTGAAAGAAAAATGGGTCTTAATTGCAGGCGCCTCTCCTCACGATCAGGTCGAGAAACGTGGGTAGGGGCACAGAGGAAGGCCGCATTTACGTAAATAAGACTGCTCTGCTGTTACGGAAAATAAAAAAATAAAGTGCCTTCTCTGTGCTTATATTGTAGCATGCACAGATTCTCCAGCTCCCTGGCTAACTTATAAAGGTCTCCGCTCCTCTCTGCCGCTGTAATCTACATTCTAATGTGTGTCGGTCCTCTCTCCCCCACTCTCTGGAGTTTAAGATAATATAATGTTATATCACTGGTAAATGTCACAACTGTACGGGGCTTGTCTGCGTGCTCGAGCAAAGGGGGTCTGGAATTCAAATCAGGGGGCCGAGTGATCTTTATCTGCAGGGGCCCTTAGCGTCCCCCTACCCGAACCCCCCCCCGCCACGATCAGTAAATCCAAACAGAAGACCCGAACCCCCCCCCATGCTATGAGGACTGGCCGGGAGCGTCCAGTTGGGCCCTGTGGAGCCCGGATATCTCTGTCACTCACCCCCATCTCTTGCTTTCAAGCCCCCCCAGTGTATGAAAGTGATGCATGCATGATCCATAAATATGCCCTTGATATTTATAAAGTGCATTTTTAAAAGGCAGGAGTATTAATCTGTACTTGTGATCATGGGTTGATACACCCAGAGTTGTACATTAAACTCAAATTTAAAATTACTCAGTATACTTGCTTCTTCTAGCTGAACTGTTGAATTTTTTATTGAATTTAATTGGATGTTACACTGCTGATGTAATACTGCACTGGATTAGCCAATCAGGCTCATTTCCTGGTGGCAATGAGGACCCTGGTGACCACAAGTTTAACTTCTATATTTTCTAATGTGTCTTCTCACTGGTCATCTGATACACGGTGATGGCGAAGGGGTGACCCGCCCACCAGAATCACGATAAATCTGGCAGAAGGCAGGAATTCGGTACCAAGAAATGTGGCGTGCTTGTGAAGCCGCTGCCCTCATATGGGGAACTTTGTAGTGCAGAAATTATTATTATTTAAACCACATTTAGAGAAAAAGAAACAACACAATGACATGCTCAGATATGAATGAGTTTTTGATTTTTCTGAGTGATGCACATTTGAAGGTACCGTACTGAAGTAGGGGCTGGTCTGGAAAATTTTACCTTTTTAAGAAATTATTACTTTGGGGGGAAATGAGAGGGTGGGATGTGTTTTACATTAAGAGCGATACTCTTTATACTGTCTGCTTCCTCACAGATGCAGCTAGGCCGCTCTGCGCAACGTTTTCCAAGCGCTAAGAAATCCAGCCCCAAAATCAAAACTGCGGTGACGATCCGGGAGTCGCCCACGACGAAACCACATTTCCAGACTCTGCTTCTATAAAGTGCATCATAAGACAGGCCGTCTGTCAACGCCGGCCTCGCTCCGTAAGAGATGCTAACATGCCCGCTGTAATTCGGGCCGTGAGCCCATTACAAAGGAACTTTCGCTTTGCGTGACAGCTACAGTAACTGTGGTAATTCTCGCTCCATATTTTTTTGCGTGTTATGTAGTAGCTGTAATGCCGGTAGTTTAATTTTGACAATTTTTACTGCACTTCCTGTGAATGGACGGCATTCATCACACCTCCGGGTCATACTGTGACAGATCAGGCCTTTTTATGCACTTGGGAAGTGCACGGGTTTTTGAAGATAGAATATATTTTAAAATACCCATACAGCAGTCTAATAGCCGTCTGAAAATATAAAAAATAACGATGACATATTATACCTCAGCTCAAAATGACAACCCCAATATGGTCGTTATTTCAAATTTAAAACAACAGTCTAAAAATGTAGTTTCCACTCTGGTCTGATTCCTCATTAATTTTGTCTGTTTTCTCATTAGGAAGCGAGTAATAGCAATTAAATTTGAGCAATAATTATTCGGGCGGACATTATTCTGGCAGGAGAAATTAAAGTCAGAGCGGGAAGAGCTAGAGAGAGATTTCCACTTCTGGGTGTGAGGAATCGCAAATCAGTGCACTGAGAGATTAGCAAAGACGCAGCTCCGGCACCTCACGTCGTTTTAGGTCGTGATCTTGTGGCTGCACTTCCTACAGCTATAACTGAAAGTGAAGTTAGATACAGCAAGATCTTCACGTCTGGCTCACTCTTTTGTCTGTTAAGCTCCAAAAGAAAAAAGACAATCAAAACATTAATAACAAGAAAGATATGTGGGCATTATTTCTGTTTTGTAAGCAGGGACCATCAACCTGTCCGTATACAGATAAATCCGTAGCAAAAAAACTATGCAAGCTATGGTTTTAAGTGCCACATTCATGGTAAATTTTGCTTTTTGATCAAAATGTTCATTAGAATTTGCTACAGTGTGCCTTGTTTGTAAGCCTAAACGTATCTAAAGTTAATCTAAAAAAATGACCATATTACATTTCTGTTGCATAGTTGTCTTTTTTTTTATTTTAATGGCCCAAATTGTGGGTATAACAGCAGAACCACACTCTATAACCTCAACCAGTAGCGGCCTCTCAGTTTGTGAAATCAGGCTGTATCGCTGTAATTATTGAGGTGAAATATCTCACAGCCCACTCTTCATCCTTTCTGAAGAGCCTCCATGCTCTCTCGTCTGATTTTGGGATGATTCATTCACCCAGCCAAGTCACTAATCATAACCTCCAGAACAATTACAGCAGAAGCAAAATTAAGTATTTATTGCACAGCTGTGGTACAATGACCCCCCCAACCCCCCCCCCCCCCCGCCTGATGGTTTCTTCCGTTCATCTCTGCGTAATGGATGGACCTGAGAGGTGACTAAGCACAAAATTGCTGGAAGGGGCAAATGTTGTCTTTTAGCAGAACGGGCCTAGCGGCAGGAAGTCGTGCGAGGGGTCTGAGTGATAACAGCAGACGCGCAGATCGTCCAAATCAATCACGCCGCGGATCGTCCCCGCCAAGCGGAGGCTAAAGAGGGCAAGCCGCATCATTCATGTAAACACATTTTCAATTAATGTGATCTATTCATCACCGGGGTAACTTCTGCCCCCACGTGGGCCCGCAGAAGGCAGCACTGCCGGTGGGAAACGTTCCAGACCCCGGTGACATTGCACAGGGGCCGTTTTCGGCAGGCTATTTTGGCTCAACCTATTTTAGTGCTTATATCGTCATTTTTATATATGTACATAATGACAGTTCCGTTTTATTTTAAATTCAGTGATAATCTGCCATTCAAACTTTCAATTGTATAGAATAAACAATCGGACAGATTGCGCTTGACAGGTAGGTTATGTAAAGCAGATTTATTACTGCCATTGGTTTATAACTTCCCAATGTCAGTCACTGTCAGTGCCGCGCTGAAGATTTCTTATTGGATCAGCTTAAGCGTGTGCTTATCAGGACAGGGAAGCCGGTATCAGCGTCGACACAAGCGAACTCTCTGTCTTCTGTAACATCTCCACGACGCAGCCGGGAAACTGAGCCGGAGCTGCCTCTTCATCCCTCATTTCCTGTCGGTTGTTTTTTATTTATTTATTTCAAAGAGGAGAAATAGGGGCAACAGAGAGGAAACAATGCAGGAAACGTCATCCCCGGGACGTATTGATTTGACGTCAGAAACGGGAGGCGAATGAATTGCAGAGATGCAGTGATATTGTTCTGTATCGGCTTCCAGGGGATCTCTGAGCTGCTGTACACAAACAGACATGGCGGAACGGCCCATGACTCACAAGGGGGGGGTAAAATAAAATATCCACCATTTACTGCCCTGTCCATGGTGTGAGCCAATCCCAAAAGGCTTTGAGAAACAGAAGAGAGTATGTCCAAATGTCATTTAGATGAGTTTCCTCACTGGTTTACACTGTTTATCAGTCATATTTTCTTTCCATGCTGTGCCGTGACAAAGTATTGGCCCCTTCTGATTCCCTCCATCTATTTCATATTCTTACCATTTAATTCTGTCTGATCTTCAGACAGATTTAGGATAACCAAGGACAGCCTGAGGAAACACAACACATAGGTTTTCAATGGCCATTTGATTAATTGAAGGGAAAAAATTCACCAACACCCATAACACCAATATGACAAAATAACTGGCCCAACGTAATACTTGGTTTTGTCACTGTTAGCAGCAGCTACTAGACTCATGCAAACGCTCGTGGCTCACGGTTCAGTCTTTGGCATCACTTTGAAGAAATTTTGGCCAATGCTTCTCTACAGAATTGTTTTAATTCAGCCACATTGGAGCGTGTTCAACTATAAACTGCCCATTTAAGGTCCTGCAACAGCTTCTCAATGGTGTTCAAGTCCAAAACCTTAATTTTATTTATTTAACACCATTAAGTGTTATGGATAAGCAAATGAAGAAGAAATTAATGAGGAAGGGGGCAAATGCTTCAACACGGAACTGTATATATATATTTATGATATATTCTTATAGACATTTTTGATCAGCAAAATAAAGTGTACTTTTCCATAATCCTCAAATACTTTTGAATAAAATAAATGGATATTTCTTCTTTCAGTGTGTTATGGGTTCAAACAAAGCCATCAAAACCAAACAAATTTGTTATATTTTTCTACAAACGGGATTGCATTGAGGATGTAGCTTAGTGCTGTTAGTTTCCACTGTCTCTGCACCGAATACCTACAAATAAACCCTGCAGGCATTTTCTGGCACAAAGTCGTTCTGCCTTTACCAAGCAAAGTTGCTCCCGAGGGCTCCTTAGCAAACTGCTGTCTGCCTTTCTCCCACGAGGGCAGACACCCAATCACCTCGGGACTTCATGTGCCACAGCCAATCATGGCCCGGCAGCCGCTCGCGGGGCCCCGCCTTTCATGTTGAGCAACAGTTGCCGGTGGTTCCTTTTGTTTGTGTGACTGTAAACATGCTTGGTGACAGGACAGAGGGAACGAGAGAAACCTTTCACACGGCATTACCTTCTCTTCACAAATCTATTTCTGTCTCAGAGCCTCGAGTGTCGAGCACCTTAAGCAGAGAACTGTGTAAGGGTGTGTTTGAAGTTTTCAGTGAGATATGTCACCTTTTTCATGAGATATTAGCAAGATCTCTGAGCACCGCTGACGCTGTTGTCCTCTCCTTTGTGAGACTGAAATGCGAGATCTACAATCAAAGTCCAGCCTGAAAAGTAGTATTTACGAAAAAGCCAGGGTCTCACCTATCAAGATAAAAGCATTCCTTGGAATGAGTAATCTTTTTGGTATATGATGAAGAGAAATGCTTCCTAATTACCTTGCAGAAAGGGAAGGGAAGATCCATTGGCGTATCTGTTGGAATCCTCCTGTCACGGGACATAGCTACAGGCACAGATCGGTGTGTTAGACAACCCTGGGACTGACCTGAATTTCCTCCCCCCAACCTCACGCCACCACCGTCATCTTGGTGGCGGGCCTACCAGCTGGCCTACATTGCAGGCAGCAGCCACAGTGGCGGTGACAGTAGTGGGCCTACCCGCTGGCCTACATCACAGGTGGCAGCTACGGTGGAAATGGTGGCAGACCTAACCACTGGCCTACATCACAGACGGTGGCCGCAGTAGCGGTGGTTGCTGGCCTAACCACTGGCCTACATCGCAGACGGTGGCCGCAGTAGCGGTGGTGGCTGGCCTAACCACTGGCCTACATCGCAGGCAGCAGCTACCTTGCAGGTGGTGGCCACAGTGGCGGTGGTGGCAGGCCTACACACTGGGCTACATCGCAGGTGGTGGCCACAGTGGCAGACCCACCCGCTGGCCTACATCACAGATGGCAGCCACAGTGGTGGTGGTGGCAGACCTACCCACTGGCTTATATCACAGATGGTGGCTGCAGTGGCGGGCCTAATCGTTGGCCTACATCGCAGGCGGTGGCGGTGGTGGCAGGCCTACCCGCTGGTCTAAATTGCAGGCAGTGGCTGCAGTGGCGGTGTGGCAGGCCTACCTGCTGGGCTATATCGCAGGTGGTGGCCACAGTGGTGGTGGTGGTGGCAGGCCTACCCACTGGCCTACATCATAGGCGGTGGCTGTGGTGGGGGGCCTACCCGCTGGCCTACATCACAAGCGGTGGCGGTGGTGGCGGGCCTACCCACTGGCCTACATCACAGGCAGTGCCGGTGGTGGCGGGCCTACCCGCTGGCCTATATCGCAGGTGGCGGCCATGGTGGCAGTGGCAGTGATGGCGGGCCTACCCGCTGGCCTACATCGCAGGCAGTGGCCACGGTGGCGGTGCTGGCGGGTGCCCCACTTCATCACACGCCATGGCAGATCCGCGCGTGGGGTTATTAATAATTTTGTCTGCGCGTTACAGATGCTGCAGAAATGAGTATGGCTCTGCTGCGGTCTCCTGACACTGGGGGCTGCTGAGGTGCTGAGCGCAGACCCAGATCTGTCTCTGGGCCGACAGATCTAACTGAGGCTCCCTTTGTGTGTGAGATGGAAGATGGGAAGGTCTAACACACACACACGTGTAAAACCAATACCAATAATAGTACATATCAATTTCCAATGTTTGTGCATATGCAATACTCAATTAGCTATGTTTGATGAATATATAATTTAAAAACAGCATGATAATACCTAAAGAAATTATAAAAAAAACTATTTTTAAATAAGAATTTAATTAAGAGAAACCACGTAACCTGTTGTATCCTGATGGTTTATTACGTTACATCTCCTTCCCAGTCGAGACGTAACGGAGCATACAGGGGAGTTTTCAACAGCAAGGGATTTGCTATACGAACAGGGCCATGCAAATTAGCCATGCGGAGGGCGCCGTGGCGACCAAAGCAAACAGTGGCACAGATGAAGCGTCATTCGCCACTGCCAATAATGTGGGTTGTGGGGCAGATGCATGCAGTGCGAGAGGAAATACCGTAAGACGGAGTCGGCCCCTGAATCGCGGTTCTTTAACCAGCATAAATAGCTAATCTCAGAGCACTCACACATATACATTTTGGAAAAACACAATTAAAGTGGTGGAACTAAAATTTCCTACATTGCCCGCACTTTTGTTCCAAATGAAGGTGACTGGAAGACCTTTTCCAGAGGGGCCCTAAAATCCTGGAAACGCTTGAACGGGTCCCAGAGGACGCAGAGTCGAAAGTGCTTTTGACGTGTCTAAAAAGTATAGACACTCTGTTAAATTGAACAGCTAGCTTCGAGTGCTGGGTAATGACAATTGGATGGAAATGTGTAAACAGTAAAACAAATGCTGTCAGATGCAATATGCAGTGTAAGAAAACAGAATACAGTGGGCGGAGAGAGGGGACAAAAGAAGAAAACAGGAACAACTGTAAGAATCGTAAGTATTACAAAACGACCTGCTGAATTTTGATTTTCAACAAAAGCATGAAGATTCAGCCCAATAAAGAACCAATAAAGTAATCCAGTACTACTGTATATGTTAACACTGGGGGTTTTAATTCAGTTAAAAAAAATTCAGTACACAGTTACATTTAAAGAACATATGAGACAAAAAGCAGGGCGTGCACATGGTAGATTTGGTGTATGTTATACTGTATCTGACTTTTACCCAGCAGGATTTTTCCTGAGAAAATATAATTGCATATTTATTATTAATTGTACTTCATCTGCCAGTTTTATTTTGCTGTTTCCACTCTCGGGCAGCTAATGGACCACACAGATCCTGAAACACAGGGGTCAAAGGGGCAATCCTTCAAACTCACTGCCCACATCTGGGGATAAGGGTCTGAGCCTCCCTAAGCCATATAAGCTATATAATTCACAAAAGAGCATTGCAATTAATAAATGTGCGCGTTTGGGTTTTTTTGGCTACATCATTGTTGATAAATTGTGATTACAATGGGGGGTGGGGAGGATCTCGTCCTTATGAGGTGGGAGAAGATGGGAGGGGAGGAAGGCTGGGGTAGAGAGAGCAGAGACGCGCTCCGTGTTTTCCATTAGCGCTTCGTTGGGGCCTGAGAAAGTGCAGCACCAGCTGTGGCGCACAGGCCGCCCCCCCCCCGGTTCCCCCAGCCGGTCGGGCCTCATGTTTCACCCTGACCTTCGCTTCCTGTGCCGAGTGGGAACTACCGATGGTGAGGACTCATAAAAAGCCGTCCTGAGGAGTGGAGTTATGAAGCAGGGCTGCCGTGTCAAACATCTGCTTCATCCATTACACTCACATGGAGGTGGGTGAGCGTACAGTAGGGGCTGGGGGTGGGGGGTGGAGGCGGTGAGGTGCTGTGGTGGGGGGGGCACCAATAAATCTTGAGCCCTCTGGCAAGCGGAGGCATTTCCACGGGTTCTGCAAACAAGTGACAGCCCTCCCGATCTGGCCGCGAAATAAAGTGTGCCGTTAATGAGGGTGACGGGGGTAACGAGACCGGCGTGGCGGAATTTATTGACGGCCATGCGAAGTGAACAAGGACGTCATTTTGGGCATCGGGGGGGGGGAGGGGGTGCGGCCTCTTAAAGACAATACCACGCTTATGTTACCACCATGGCCCAGAGTTACGATTTCCAACATCCTCCTATGATCCGCGAACTAATCCCGATTTTCCCCTTCCTTCTCTGCGGAGCAGTCTTGGACCGTGGCGCGTCATTCAGAATGGCTCTTTTTCTAAATGCTCCAACTTCTGACCCCCTAACGCAAAACATTAACTGTTCCCTGACCGTGAAATTCCTCCATCCCTTTAAGGTTAGCTTGCTTTGTCCAGTTTAGCTGTATCATACTCATAACACAATAGAAAATACTCCATAATTCTTCATGATGCACACATGCCCTCTGAAGAGTGCGGAGTACAACGACGACTTAATATTTCATATCGACTGGATTATTCATTTACGAAAACGGCTGCATTCTTTAATTTTTTTGGGTGCCTAATCGTGTGCGCTAAGGAAATAGGGACTCCGTCCTTTAAAAAATTCACGTATTTGCATCAATTTTTAAAAGGGGTTTATATCTAATGAATTTAGATTTAATTTGGCATGGCATAAAATCCATTTGTACAGTTTTTAATTAAGAATGCAGTCCATGCAATTAAAATTAAGGGTAGAGCCTTCATCAGCGGGTCCTGGGAGAACCCAAGTCGAAAAAATTATGTTAATGCTGTATGCTGAAAACACTTTGCGTGGAGGGGATTTTTTCCTCTCCAGCAGACAATGAGGCCCAGAAAAAGAAAGACTCTCATCTTAAGCTGCTTTTCAAATGCATTTGAGAGTTGTTTATTCTTTTGTTTACAAGGGCCAGGGCACGGGGAACATATGTCAGACGTGCTTGTGGACGCCAGCCTCAACGTGACATTAATTCGCGTTTAAGATTTGTCTTACAAATTGTGCCCGTTGCTGCTGTCTTATTTATGACGGCCAAACAAATGCGGTAGGCTTGAGGGGGTGATGGTTTCGTCGAACGGTATCTATAGTCAGCAGAGAACAAACGCATGGATGCCGGGCAAAACCCGCAGTTGCGTTATTTCTTGACGGAACATGTGGGATGCGTGTTCTAGACCTTTCCACGGCTAGTCGGTACCCATTTCGACATAGTGATTAGTGTTAAATCACACAGGGAACCCAAGAAGACAGTAACAGAAGTCTGGGTGCTACTTGTCCAGTTTAACATTTTGCTTTAATATTTATTCCTAGCTAGTGAACCTCAGCTAATTTTATTTGCACTGTTATGTGAACATGCACACGTATTCCAGACTTCAGGCCCTCATTCTTTTATTTGCTCTTTCACAGTCCAGACCCCTTTGACACAAAGGCAATTTGTTATCCTTCTCTGTTCTCTTACATGCTCCAACTTTTGGGCGTTAATCGAAAGGGCACTTGTCGGGATTGGCTCACATCTTGGCCGAGGGCCCGTCTGAGCAGAGGCCTATGGGATCACTATAACACCCAGCCTCTTAATGCTCCTGTTACACTGCCATCCTCTGCTGCCTGGCCTGGAACCTCCCTGTCTTTGTTTAGCTGCCATATCAGAACAGTAGCTGCCTGATGCCCAGAAAACTTCAGCTCTTTGCAAAGCAAACAAAACGTTGTAGTAGGAACATTTAGCATTAGCATAGGTGGCAGCCAAGCACCAAGTACATTGTTAAAAATCATTGTTAAAACGTCGTTAAAAAAGCTAATGTCGTGGATCAGCAGTATGTCTGTGTTTGACAGCAGGGTCATTATTTGTTTAGTTGTCAAGCTAAAAGCATTTCACATTCATAATTGGTTGGTTTCCAAGGGCAGACGAAAATTTGAGTCTAAGCTACAATGAGCTGCAGAACTTGTCTGCTTTTCAGTTGTAAATGGAAGGGGTAAAAATGTGAAAAACAGAGTTTGATGGTAGGGTTGGATTTAAAATTCAGTGTTGTCTGTCAAATGGAAGGATAATAATGTCTGTCATATCATTGGCTGCCTGTGTAAATTCTGGAAAATCTCAACTGAATAGATGTCGGGGCAGCTGGGGGGCCCTACTGACACGTAAACTCCCAGAGCCGACTGAACTTTACCTGACTCTCAGACAATTAACTTTCATAGACTTAGCCTGGAGTTTGCACAACACGGTTGATTCAGATGGACAGAATTCCAAGGCTCACAAAATGGCTGCAGTGTCAATGCCAACACTGTCCACCATAATTTCCAGTGTCAATACCAACACTGACCACCACGATTTCCAGTGTCAATACCAACACTGTCCACCACGATTTCCAGTGTCAATGCTAACACTGTCCACCAAGATTTCTAGTGGCTAATTGTGTATCAAAACATAACAGACAGGTTACAGTGAAAATCATAAAGATGAACTAACTGAACAACATCACCCAAAAAAACTTTTCTGAGAAAACAAAACATAAAATATATTTTTTTGTTTCTATATATATATATAAATATATATATTAATATCTAAAAAGCCATGTTCTAAACTATCATGATTACAGGCAGTCCCCAGGTTACGAACACGATTCGTTCCTTATTTCTGTCTTTAAGCCGAATTTGTAGATAATTCGGAAAAATAATGCCGTTCATAATAATGATAATAATAATATAATAATAATGAAAGTAACTACATATGGTACTGCACTGTAGCTCGGGCCAAAGAACTGTTAAAGCTGGCTAATATTTTCACGAGTGTCACGAAGTAATGCATGCGTTCATCATTAAGAACCTCTGTATTTCCTTCTATTTCCTTAAAACATAATTTCAATATTGAAGTGTGTGTGCATGTATGTTTATCTGTATGTATTTCATACGTGTGTGTGTGTGTGTGTGTGTGCATATTACCGTACAAGAGATGTATACTATTCAGCGAGTTCGATTAAGTTCAGCCCTAACAGGACCCTGTCACACAGCGTTTATTAGGGTAATACTTCTGCATATGGCAGACAGACGTTGTTCAGTCTCATCCATATTTAGAAAGTTGCACAGATACAGCAGTTTGTCACTCACCTTTGAGCAGAGAGGAGGAAATTATTATAAAATTGTCATTATATTTTATGAAGTGCCAACTTTGGAAATCGTGTCAAAGCATTGTGAAAGGTCGGTTTCTAATTTGCCAGGAAGAGATTAATATTAACAAATAACATGTTTCACAAGTTAATTTAGTTTCTTGATCTATCTCTGTGGACTTCATTATGATAGCTCTGAGGCAATATTAGACACAGATATTAAACCTAATATATACACATGCTCAGTAAAACAAAGATGCAGTTGCTAAATTAAATTCTATCCATGCTTCCGTGGATTTGCTCATTATGACACACAATAAAACAGGATCCTACTTTTGATGGACAGCTACCATAAGCTGAAGCTATTGTATCATTTTCAAGGCCTTTGGTTCATGGTATTTTTTTAACAGCCATGTTCCCTGCTGGTCAGTTCAGGAAAATCAGTGACTGTCGGCTAAATAAAAATAATAAGACCCCCATTCTTGTTGAACCTGAAAATTTCCTGTTGTAGTACTCGCATTTTCAAACATGTTGATTTTAAGCTGGCAAACGACTCGAGGTTCTGACATGTAAAGTCTGCGTAATCTTTCTGATGCGACGACAAGACTTAAAAACAGGCCGATACCAGATTTCCGCTTGTGTGTGGGTGATAACAGCTTTATCAAGAGTCAGACCTTGTCCACAGGACTGCTATTATTTCCAGAGGACGACGTATTTTGGCAGCCCCTAACCCACATTTCTGACATTACTCTGGAGTTTGAAAAGAACAGATAGCTGAGTTAAATAACTGTGATCTCCAAATCCTTCTCCCTGTTTCCATACGATAAACGTCAACAAAGGATTACTCGACGAGCCCAGCTGAAAAGCGCAGGACTATCAGGAAGGCGGCCGCCCCCACTGGGAGCCCAACACTTTACAGACAGACGTAAAAGATTTATTGCAGGTGAACATCAAACGTGGGCTGTGCTGCTCCACCCATTTGGATCAGATTGACACATTTGGGACTCCTTTTAACCTAATGAAATTTGTTTATTTTTTTTCCTGCTGCCTTACAAAATGACCCACACAAGATTTATGCTATGAAAAGGTTTGGGGTGGGGGGGTGCTGTTTACCACCAAGATGAGGAAAGCAATAGCTCCCCCACCCAGTCGGATCACCCTATCGATTGAAGACTGTACAAACAGTACATTTTATCCTGGGTGAGTGTTGCTGTCCCTGTGCATGCTGAATAATGAATCGGTTCATCCCTCAGTGATTCAGAGTGTTTATGACTCTTTTCCCTCAGCATCGATAAAGCAGCCTGGCCGAGCCCCTTAAACTTCTGAGTCTTTATGAAAAATGTCAGCGTTGCCACATCAACGGTGGCGAATTAAGGCCGGAGTCCCTTCCTCTGCGATGCTCTGTGAGCTGGCCACCAGGATCCCCAACCCGAGGTGACAGCTCTGTCCAAAAGTTCAAGATTAATGTTAAAAGTGAAAAATCTTACAGAAAATTCCAGGAAATGTCCAAGCAGACAGGCCATCCGGTAATGGGTTCCAGTTCAAACTGCTGTTGTAGCTCTGGGAATGGTCCTTTAATGAATCGATGATAATGAAAAATATGTAAACATATATAAAAATAAAAATATCCATCCATTTTCCAGAACTCCTAATTCAGTGCAGGATCACAGTGAGATTGGAACCTTTCCCAGATGTCACATCACACGGAGACACCTGGACAAATGCCTGTTAATCGAATGGCACACACACAGTAACCAAAGAATGACCATGTACATGCATGGCCATGTATAATCACATTTTGATGTTATTGTAATTCACAGTTGTAAATACAGATATAACTTATAAGCTGTTTTCCATCATTGTCTTTAATAATTTAACAATTACCCAGTTGCTTAAACCTGCGGTTTTTTAAATCTTTTTTTCTAGTGCCCACGATGTGTTCTGAGTCAAAAAAGAACCGCAATAAGCACATAGTCAGCCCTGCTTCGTGGTTAATGTACCAGCAGAGTTAAAGCGCTGGTTAGTAGCTAAGCGTTAAATTATCTCCCGGCCCAATGTCAAAAGTAAAACAACCGCGGACGGCATTAGCGAGCCACGCTGAATATTTTATTCGAAAAAGTGGTGGCTCAGATTTTCCTGGTTGACATTTTCAAAGGACATTTCACGACATGTATAAATAAAATTATCCCCTTTCACATAAGCCATTAACAGAATTGAATTATACATTTTTTTTCGCACACCGAATTCACAGCCCTATACTGTAAGCTTAACGGAGTAGAAATGGCAATTATATATATGAGGTCTTGGCTTGCATACAGGACTAATGGAGTGACTGCCTCTGAGACCTGCGATTTAACCCCCCAGAGGGCCCTCCCCAGCTTCACGAAGACGTGCTCCTCACATCCCAGGGAGACGTTCTTGACACGTAACAAAAAAGTTGCTTTTCTGCTCCGCTTCTGAGACATATGGCTGTAGATTGACCTGCTGGTCATCAGTCATTGCCATACCAGCAGCACGTGGCATTGGATGATCAAAGAAGCGCTATATAATTATACGGTCATTCCTACATTCGACCATTAGACTGTACCCTGTGGCATGGGAGAATGACCAGAAGTCCAAATGGGCCAGATCCACTTGGGCACGATCACAGAACATTCATTCGTTCAATATGCAACACCCACTGTGCAACATTGTAACTCTGAGCAGATACTATGGAATTCCCTGCAAGACTTTTTCTGATATTTGTTACACTGTCACTGCTGACTGTTTTGTATTATTTTCACTATTAATGTCAAAATATCTTTTTGCTTTTTTTTTACTGTATAAATGTGTGTAGTCAGTCTCTGTAAACCTGCAATTCCTATAGTGCCTATCATCTATCTATCTATCTATCTATC
>JAODKF010000047.1:5342880-5355486 GCA_026779585.1 Mormyrus proboscirostris
CCCCCCCCCCCAGGGACACTGTGCTCCTAAGCACCACCTTCCCCACTCAGTGTGGTACAACAGAACTAGAAAAGGTTTTTTTTACCTATTTGTGGTGGGAAAGAAATAAATAAAGAAGCTAAAATGTTTTAGCGTCTTTGTGGCTGAGGTTTACACGCCTGGCTCAGTCCACTGAGTCTATGCTGTAGTCATGTGCTGTTTTATCTTTTTTACATGTTTTCGGAAGCCATTTGGGGAACGCCATAAACCTGAATCCTCCGCGGGTCTCTGTTAATAAAACATTCCTGCTTTCCCGTCTCACATCACACGGCGCCCGAGTCACATGAGTGGGAATTCGGTGGCAATTCTCACCTTTCCAGGATACCTGCGAAAGCAGCCCCCCCTCACACGTATGCCGGCACCCACCCCAAGGGTGTCAGCCCAATACACAGAGCACATTGGGTGCAGGGGGAGCAGAGGCGGGGTCAGACTGCGGGCCAGAGGGGCGCGGCTCTGAAACTGAAGGAGGCTCTGGCATGAAGCTGCCTTTGGCCCCGCCCCTAGATCCACATGGGCCGCTACCATGGCGACCTTCACCCTAACACACTAACGCCCTCCACTGCCTGGCCCACAGGTTCCAAGCTGAATTCCCAGAAAGATTTCCCCTGTTGTATTTTCGAACAATATATTAAAAGAATTTTTTTATCAAGCATAATACTGTAAAGGACACTTTGGATTAAAACTAAAAAAACAAGTGCTAACCTTCTGAATGAATAAAAAAAATCAAAAGAGGATAGTGTTTTGTATTGTGCCTGTTAAGCTGAAAACCTTCCCTTAAACACAACCAAAAAACAGAAGGAAAGGGGAAAAGAGAGAGAGAGTGTGGGAGAGAGAGGAAGAGAGAATGCAAAGCTCATTAACATCCTTGTAGTTGCTAATGTTTTCTCCCCTGCTCTGTCCAAGGAGCTGAAATTCTTCTTCAGATGAGCACGGCCTGCTGGGATTTCAGCTGCCAGTTTAATTAGTGTTCAGTAATTTCAATAATGAGTGACAATTCATTGGGGCTTTTAGGTTGGTCCTCTCTTCAGAAGCGAATCAATAATCTGCTGTTTTTTTTTCCTTTTTTCCCCCTACCCCCCCCAACACACACACACACACACACGCACACCACCCCCACCCCATCTTTCAAGACAAGAAAGTGGCGTGCGAGTTCCATCAGTTGGGAGAAAATAAATGAGAAGAAGCATAGGTCCCTCTGAAACTGGCGAGGCAATTGGCTTTAATGGTGAGGGCTATCCTCTGCGGTTTGTTTTGATGTTATTGGATGAAAAGGCAGGTCTTTAGTAGCTGGTAAGGGGCTCGCCGTGAAAACAATTTGCCCTGGCTGAAGCAGGAGTGATTTGGGTAAGTGAGCTGGAGGTGCAGGATTATTGCTGTAATCCCCAGGTCGCAACCTCAAAGCGAAGCCCAACCAGTGAAGCTAATTGCGCCGTAAGTGCGCCGCCGTCGGGGGGCTGCCGCCGTAGCAACAGGCCTACGTCACCACGACGATGCTACAATGCGCTAAAAAGCAGGCTATATGAGAATCACGTTGACACACCCAGACGCACATGCACATGTATGTTTATGCATGTATGAGAGCACATGAAGAAATATAACGGATGTTGGAATCAAGCCAGGTGGGAGCTGCTGTTGGACCTTTGAGAAGACACTTCAACTGGAAAATATCCAGTATAAGTGGGTAAAGATTTTAAAATCTTAAACATGACAGATAAATGATAATACATAAGCCAAGGAGGCACAAAAGGACAGCGGCATGCCTGCGTTCTCATTCAGAAGCATCTCATTCTCATTGGTCATCAGCACTTTGGTGAACCTCGCACCTCTGGCGTTTAACGTGAAAGGTCACGTCACTAACAGCACGGCTTGGGGGGAAGACAAGCCCATGGCCCCGGTCCAGAATAACCCGCGGGTGCGCCGGCACACCACGGCCGTTAATCCCCCCCCAGCCCCTGGCGGGGACTCAACGCCCCCGGGTTTGGTCTCGAGGCGGGCCTCTCCAGGAAGCCGCGGGAAAATGGCGCCTCGGGCAATGTTACATTATCACTGTCGGGGACCTGCTTTTCCCTTTTTTTTCCCAGTGTGCCGTCAAGCGGATTAGGGGAGTCGGTCCACAGCAGTGCAGCCAGCCCCCCTTTTGACCATTCCTACACGCTGACGGGGTCTCTTCCCTTTCACGTGCCCTCTGACACGGAACGCTCCATCACTGGCATCCGGAATGTTATTGGGGCGTGGTTTCGAGCCTAGCCCTGGCCCGGACACCGTCTCTCAGCCCAGGGAACCACTGTTGAAGCTTTAAACATCCAGCTTCTCTCTAACATGGTGGCCCCCAGTGTCTTTAAAGAAGCATTTAGCGTATTTACATTTTTTTTTCTGATGTACCGTGTATAATAATACAGTATATGCTGTCCCAAACCGTACATCTTCCTCGTCTCGGTCCATGCAAGCGTGACCGATGTCTTAAAGACATCATGATGAACAGCATCCATTATTCACAGGGGTTTTACACCCCTCCCCCCCCACCACAAACTCTATCTACCAGGATAGGATCTTAAAGGGACGGCCGCACATGCCAAGACGAATGGGGCGGCCCCGTAGCCTAACGAGGCTGGGGTCACTGCAGGGACACACGGTGGCCGTTAGCCGGCCCGCGTCTCGCCTGCGATCTGCCCCCACGGGAATTGTCTGGGTGCGACTGGGAGGAGAAGCCTCAACCAAAGTGTCCTGCTAAACACCAATTAAATATACACTTGTTAGGCAGGAAGGCAGCATAATATCACAAAAGACACTGATGTACTGCAGGATCTTTGTGTTGTACATGCACATTTGTATTCCTGTCTTTGTGGGGACTGTTCATTCATTTCTATGGGAAAACCCCAATTCCCAGCATGATGACCTTAACCCCTACCCAGCCCTAACTTTAACCATAAGCAACCAAGCAAAATATGAGACTTTCTTCATTTTTAGTTTTTTGATTGCAGTCAAAATAGCAGGTTTTTTTTACAACACTGTGTGGTCTTTTGATCATCTCTATCACACACACACACACACACACACACACACACACACACACACACACACACATACAGACACGGACCACAGAGACAGGAGGGAGATAAACTGTCGCCCTCTCGTCTGTTGGGTTTTGAACTCAAATATACCATTTTATTTTCAAAAACGTTTTGCCAGTTTAAATTAAATAACAAGAATGCAACTGCATTCTTAAAGATGCCCCGCCCCCCATTCTGTGGTGCATGATGTACACTGTATATATGATATGCATGTGTGTGTATATGAAACTTCTGCTTATGTAATTTCACATTGTTACCACAAATCAAAAACACCACATTTCTGTATTAAATGAGTAACATTGTGAATATATAAAATCACATAGTCTGTGAAGCACTACAGATGCATTAAATGCGACGGTAACATGTCAGAGGTGGCTAGCGTGCTTTTGTGCCATGCAGACAGCGGGCCAGTCCTTTGCTGTGGACGGGATCCCAAGTGGACGGCTCAGGAATGCCCCACGGCTGGACCTGAATCGGTGGCTCACTCACCGACATCCCTCCCACAGCAAGGACTCTGTGCTTCAACGCGCCTGTCTGCAGTCATAACAGCTGGCCCCCTCCCTCCCTGCACTCACAAACCCACACAGGAGACACCAGAACAATGAGCATCACCCTGCTGAAACTGGAAAGAAGGGGTCCTTGAGGATCCTGGGGTCAGATGAAGCTAGATCCTTTCATAACAATGCTGCCACACCCTGGATACAGCATAGGGAACACAATGCCCCGCCCCCTTATTCTGATAGGGGGAAAAGATGTTCCGGAATTTCCTAGAAGTTTAATATGGAGAGCAAGCTAAGTGCAGTGAATTCAGTTTGGTTTACTCAGGTGGTATTTATAATACAGGTTCAACAAAGGCAGCCACACAGGTGGCTGGGTTTCAGGTGGCCAAAGCACACACACACACACACACACACACGCCAGGCATATGTTTTATTTATGTAGTCAGGGCCACACCGCAGCCATCCAGGCATGACGTTTTTGTGTATGAAAGCATGGGAGGTCTGTCGCTGTAGTGGAACTAATTGATCTCCCATTACTTACTTATTGATCTGTAACGCGGCTCGACCACAACTCGGCAAATCACCTGCCACAACAGGCCGAGTTGCGATGGCCTGGGTTTGGGGGAGGGAGCTCTGGCAGCCGCAGTGACCCCCAGACCCCAGTGATGTCACAGCCGCAGGGTCAGGGGGGCTCATCGAGGCATGACAGAATCATTACACCCCCCCCCTCCCATTCCCCCATCCTTATCAGAGCTACATATATAATCCGCATTAAAAATGTACTGTATTGTCAGAAATCCTTACAGTTCAGCAGCTAGACGCTGTTGGGGGGACAGGGGTCATTAGGGAATAGGGAAATCCGGCAGCCAGGGTCTGCCGTGGATCCGTGTCCCCCAGCTGCAGGAAATGGTCACACGTGCACCACATACCCTGCGCAATCTAACTTTTCCTGACACTTAATGGGAACCGATTCCCTGATGGTCCATTTATTTATATTAAAAATGTCATTCAGGGCACTCGTCTTAATTGATTTCACTTCTCCACATGGATCTCTGTGTGTCTGCTTTAATAATCAAAATGATTGTACTGTTATGTGTTTTAATATCCAGATTGTGAAAATGGTCCAGTTTTTTTTTCTTTGTCAACGCTGCATTTTCTTTATGGTTTCGTTGCAATTTTACTTTACCGTTATTCTTTTCTTGTTACGGTTAATATAACATTACCCTAAAAGTTTACTACATAGTTATAGTTTCCTTACGTTATCCCGTTACAAGCCTTTTAAAAAGTTGCTAATTCCTTTCTATGTTTTGTTCTTCACCTATATAAATAGCGTTCTTGATCACTCTTTTTCAAGATGCTGTCATTTCATGCACGCAAAAAATTTTGATAGAACGGTAATGGGTTATTAAAAGAAAGCGCATAGACCCTCCATCGGTCCCCGCTGGGAATCGCAGTTGGCGGCGGTGCGCTTAAGACAGGGACGTCCGTATTTACCTGTCATGAATCCACCCCCCCCGTTCCCATCCAGCCTGGAGTACTGACAACCATATTGGAAGTTGGCGTGACAGTGCATCGCAACAAGTGTCTGCGCCTGACTATCAGAGCCCGGGATAATGCGACGCACACCTGAGGCTATGGTTCCCCTAGATCCAGGAGAAGGCAGCACCGAAACAAAACCAGCAATGCATAACCCATTTACTACAAGCCATCTTGAAATTTTAGTTTCAAAATGTACAATGTCTGCGGTGCCCGTCCTGATCTACTTAATCTGTACATTTGTCGCCAGCTTCTGAGGCAACCGCATCGAGGGCACAAAAAAAGAAGCTGAGCTGAAATTACATTAAAACAAACCAAATAATGTTAGCTGATGACTAGGCAACAGTTTATTTTCTGGGAAAGCTTTAGTTAAAAAAAAAAGTTAACCTCCTAGTCATAAACGGGACCAGGCGGTGATTCGTGCGGCCTTAAATTGCGACATGCGGCATTCTGGGATGGAAATATATTTTAAAACAAGAATACAAAGAGGTCAAGGAAAAAAAGACCTCTACTTGATCCTTTTGTCTGTTTGAATTTCACCTCCCTGGATGCTTAGAAATATCATGTTTCCAACTATTCTCCCTGTCCAAATAACCAAAAAAAAAAAAAAAAAGCAGATATAAAGTATATCAAATTGTTTAAGGACTTATGCAGAGCTTGAACTTTCTGTACTTTCCAAATTGAACAACTGGGCAGGGGGACATCCCTGCTGTGTTTCTATTTAAAGGGTGATTTATATGCTCTAAGTATCGTCTAACGTGTTAACCAGGTGCGCGCATGTTATTGTATGAAACCCAACCTGGGTTTAAATCAAAATGGAGAAAATCCACAAAGCGGGCAATTAAATTCCCAGATAGCCGCTCAAAACGGTTGTGGGTGAAGGGCGTTTGTCAAAGGCCGCGGAGTGCCCAAACGCACCCTCTCAACCCGCACTGCATCTCTACTTCCTGTTTCCTCCTGACTCCATCTTGGTCGCATACCGGCATTTCCTACTCCTGAGTGCGGGACGAGAGGAATAAGTCGAGAGGGAACTCTAGAGGGGTCCACAAAACCCGGGCTGCATGCCGTGGCAGCTATTGACAGCTGAGTGTTACCAGGGGGTATTAAATTCCAGCCGCGAGGCTGTTTACATCACCGTTTCATGGACTCACGCGTAATCAGTTCCATTCCTCCATGACGTGCTGTTGGCCAGCACGTCTCCATTGTATTTAATAGCTCTGCGACAACGAATTTTTGTTGCTAAGCTCCAGAAAGTAAACCTCACCAAAATACCTCGGCAAACGGCCTTTGCAGACGCCCAGCGAGGTAATATGGAACCCTGCCTCGTTTCGAGCTGAAGGTAATTATTTGCAGACGCGGGTCCCCGGTCCCGTCTGTTCGGGCCACATTTTGTCACTGTGCCGCGGGCCAACAAAAACGCTTGCAGAGTGTGGTTTTGTACTTCTGCTCTGCCTCTTTCCTACCTTGTCAGACATCGTGTTCGAGACCGCATTAATTTGTTATCGTCTTAACTAGGCCGGCCGAGCGTCAGCTGTATGATGACTTGCTGGGGAGCCAAGAAAGGATTACACCCGACTCTTTTCCTGACCTAAAACCACATTTTACTGCCGCATTCTCTAACGTCGTCTTGTTATTCGACTTGACAGCTATTGGAAAAATCTGCGGCTTTTGACAAATTACATCTATTTGTATGACATAAGCAAGATCCTTATTTACGATATAAATTTTCCCAGACAATTTTTTTTTTCCCATGTAGCCATGTTTTTGATGGGGCTGGTTTGGCCCGAGCGGTCAGGCGTCACGTATAGACTGTGCTTTCGGAAATCGCAGAAACGTAATAAGCAGTAAAAATCCCATCCTGTAGCACATGGGAAACACAAAGGAAAATGTTTGCCAGCGCTGGCCTTTAGCCACACGCCGTACAGATGGTTACCATACCGGTGTATGTCAGTGAGCCCCCGGCCTGAGCCCCACTTACACCCCTCCAGATAACACGCCAAAAGGGAGACTTTCCACAGACTCGTTCTGTACCTCTGTCACATCTCAGCAAGGCCTTGTGCTAAGGTCATGTTTACAATAATACACACCCCAAGTTCCCTGGCCCCCGTCAGTCAGTTAGGGACAGGACCTGGATGCATATTCATGAACAAAGAGGGTTGGGTGCGGGGGGGTGGCGGTCATTAACTTCCAAAATGAATTTCCCCTCCTTTTACATAGAGCCCCACAGATAGACATCAGCTTTAATAAGCTGCAATAGGTTTGTACTTTAAACTGACTCCACACCCCAGCCGGGGTCCCCAGGCAGAAGATAAACATACGGGCCGCATTAGATTAAGCTGTAATTTATCCAACATCCTTTCTTGGGTTCATGTCAGTAATTGTCGAAAACGTTAGTTTTACAATAGGACACCGGGAAGGTAGAACGCAGCGTTTTCTGGTGTTGGCTGTCATTTCATTTATGAGAGGGTGCTGGCTGGTGTTTCCTTTCATGGGGGGGCTTGTGAAGTCAGGGCGGCCCGGGCACGTCAATAGCACAGCTTACTGGTATCATCAATAACGGAGGCCCCCGTCAGTCCCGGTGACCGGCTGTCACAAGCCCATCAGTGTCTCCATTTTGGATTCTGCCCCATCACCCCGTATGTCTGTGGCACAGCCCGCCCACCTGCCTTGCCCTTGCCCCCTGGGCGGCCATGGGTGGTCTCTCTGTCTCTCGTTCGCCTGCAAACAGCTTCACCTTGTCAGTGCCAATATGGGTCCGGGCCCTGATCTTCAGTTCCCCCATTCCTCGCATTTCCGTCGGACCCTTTTGGTTCCAGTGCACGTTCCTAGCTAGCTAGTGAATCCACCAGGGGCCTACAGTAGGTCTACAGCAGAGCTACTTCTAACCACCCCCCTGACAACCCCGTCCCCCCAACAGCTCCTTCCCCACCGCCCCCCAATGCCCCCTTATAACCCCTCTGACCCATTCTCCTCCCTTCCTCTTATTACCGGGCTTAACAACAGCAGGCAGTGTATTAATATGTAAAAGATCAAGAGATTATTGATTAGAATCACTTGCCTAATATCCTTTGTCTGTCATGTAGCTCTGGTGGCCTTTCATGATTCTGCGTGTCGTCCCACTTAAATATTCATGGGCGAGCTTCTCTGTGGCCCCACAGCTGAATATCTAATTAAACTGTCAAAAGAAATACAATATGCCCTTAAGCGTTATAATCATCGGGGTCAGCTGGAACAGGGCCGGTCTGGCCGGGCCGGAGGGGTAATTAACGGGAGTGGTTCCGTGTTTACCTTGGTCCTCTTACCTGCGGCCTGAACGAGGGCCGGATCCAGCCCCAGACCCGCTCCCACCTCCGTCTTTGAAGGCGGCCGCGATGCCAGCCCACATCAGCCTGACGGGCAGGAGAGAGTGAGGGTGTGCTGTGGTATAATAACATAATCAGCAATTATAGCAGGGAAATGGCGAGAAGCTGCAGTTTTATCTCATTAAAAAAGACCGGAGAAGAAAGGATTCTTTCCCTCCTGTTTCTTCTGCTCCTTTTCTCTCCCTTATTCCGTGTCGCCTGCGCCTCTGCTTTGAATTCCAATGATTCGGCTTTAAAGGTGAGGGGAGATCTTGAAATTTAATTCCGGAGGAGAGCTCTGCTCCTAATTAGTGGCACGCTGGGGCTACGATATGAATGACTTTTGCTCCAGTGGGCTCTGAACGTAGAAAAAAAAAATCGGGGGGGGTGGGGGGTGGTTGACTTTTATTATTGCTCTGTCAGTTTATTTCCTGTCGTTATTGTTTCCTTAGTTCTTCTGTCAAATTACGGCCCCTAATTTCTTTTCATATTTTATGAGGCCTGTTAGCAAGTATCTGTAATGAACTTCAAAAACGGCCCTGAACCTTAAGAAATGTAAAAAAAAAAATAAAATAAAAGCGTTTTGCCCCCGACGCACGGTCCTTCAGACAGAAACTTAAACAGTGTCGCTCCTCGACGATTTATCTCGCCGGCGCTTTCTCACCCCGCACACATTACAGCGCTGGTTTAATTCCGCTTTTTTATGTGACTTTAATGATCTTTTTTAGGACACTCTTAATACCCTCAAAATTTGTAGAATATCACAATAAATCAGTGCCTTGCCCATCTAATGACAATTAATTTCACCTATAATTTTTTTATTTTTTTGCCTCATTATGGTGCCCAGTTAAAATCTTCTTCCGTGACCTTTATGGGCGTGTTTTAAAAGTTAATACTTGGAAAAGTTGATGTTTGGAGGTTGGAGTTTCTTTAGTTATGTAATTTTTTTACCTTTGCTTTTTATTTGTTATGATTCCCCAGTTTTATATATAGCATGTTCTGCCGAATGTCGCTTCTGTGGTCTGCTTTCACGGCCCGTGTTTGGTTGTAGGTTTGGTTTGTTTGGTTTGGTTGGAGGACATAGCCCTGGAGACAACGTAATTGTGGTTACCATCCCAAACATTAAAAGATGATGCTAAATGTATATCATGACATAGGTGTTTTTGCTATTGATTGAGATCAATGCATTTCTGTCACTTTTCATTTGAGAAAATGCACAGATACTCTGTGCTAACATTTATACTACTGATGAGCCCTAAAGATGCTATCCCCTCCCCCCTCCAGGTCCAAACAGGCCACCTCCTGGGACACAACCCTACGTCACAACTACCCCTGTGCAGTATCAATTGTGCAATAATATTCAAATGCCTCTGACGGGAGGTCACATGGGTCGTTTATCAAAATAAAGAACGCCACTGTGAGTTTTGTTTTCCTCCAAATAAAAATGTGCGACATTTTAAGCACCGCTAACAGCTCCCAGACCACCTTATCCTGAGGTACTTAATTAGGGCACAAGTTCAGGATGTCAGTGTTTTAGCAGCTGGACATGAATTAATGCCCCACGGTAGATGGGCCACTTATAAAATGGTTTTAGAATCCCTTTATGTGTCTATTATCTGATGATCAATTGGACTTCTGTCATTTACAGCTCCCATTAATCATAAATTAGGCTTGGAAACTGCTACGTGTCCTACAATCGGTTCAGTATGCTAAAGGAAAATGGCTTACTTGAAAAGTAATAATTTCCCATATTTTCCGATAA
The DNA here is from genome assembly GCA_026779585.1 of Mormyrus proboscirostris. Taxonomy (NCBI): domain Eukaryota; kingdom Metazoa; phylum Chordata; class Actinopteri; order Osteoglossiformes; family Mormyridae; genus Mormyrus; species Mormyrus proboscirostris. The sequence goes on from JAODKF010000047.1 coordinate 5,353,130, forward strand.
GTTGTAGAGCTGTTAGAGTTTCGGTGTATTTCCTTGAGTGGTTCTGAAAGAGCTCTGTGCCCCCAGAAGCACGGTGTCCTTTATTGCCAATGTTATTTTTCGATGTTTGATAGGTCGGTTGAGCAAGGTTCAAAGGCCAGAGGTCGGCCATTCTCCTCAACACAGATCCCAAAAATCTCCAGCCCCTGTCCATCACAGAACTGCATGGTCCCAAAAACATATTTAGCACACTAGAATTTTCGTTATCTCTGTCTATCCATTGTCCGAATCCACAAAATCTATTTGTGTTCACTACTCAATTTTTACCAAGTTCCTGTTTTGAGAACGATCGTGAAGAACCTAGAAACTCACAATTCCAGAAAGATTTTTACATCCTTTCATCCTTCACCTTCATCACAATGCCGGATTCCCTAAGCCGTGACTCAAAATCAGCATCGCTCACGAGACCCTGCATGTATCTTCGGCACTCAGTCGATACCAGGTCCAAACGATACAATGACCTTAAAGAATTTGGCCACTTGGCCATAGAGAATCCAGGCCAGCTTGTAAGATGGTGAGACCACCAACATCCTTCGCAGACATTAAAAAGAATTTCAGATTTCCCAGCCTTCTTTGAGGAAGCACATCCTTTGAGGGGGGGGGGGTCTTTTCAGCATATCCAAACTGCCATTTTCTATGGAGACTGCTCATCATGAATTAATTCTCTGTATATGGATATGCACATTATACAACAATGATAGCGTGTTTTTTTCAGTATTTACTTGAGACTGGACAAGGAACAATTCTTCGTTTCAGCTTGGAGGTTAGCACAAAGTCTGTCATAAGCTGTTACAAAAGTAAATAGCTCTACCGACTTCTAAACACAGCCATATCTTTAAAGTCGACGTTCTGTGGTAAGTGGATTATACAATAGCTGGATGGGAGCAAACACATTTTCCTGTGTAATTTAGTCAAATTTCTTTTGAATTTATTAAGCATTAGCATATAGATCCAGCACCACGTTCTGCCTAATTCGACTTGCCTTTCTGACAGCTGCGAGTGTGTTTTTCTGTCAGGCCATTAGCCTCCTGGCTTTTGTTTTCCGAAAGGCAAAGCATTAGCCTAGCTAGCCCTGTCCGCTCGCGGGCTTGGAGTGACATGTTTGAACCCGCTTTGATTGACGCTAACAACGTATGTGCATCCAATCTTCTCCTCAGGATATGTGAAGTCATGATGATCCTTATTTATGTTTTGCGCTGTTGGCATACAGAGAGCAAACTGCCCATTCCACATGAAATTAATTAGATTGGCAAGAAGCCCATAATGGAAAATTGGATCAAATTTGTTATTTCCAGTGGATTTCAACCAGGCCTTTATTTAGGCAGAAGTGGGTCTGAAATGCTGTTTTTTGCCATGATGCATTTATGTAGTGCAATGTAGTATAATATATAATACTTCAGGTAAGTCACACTCATTTAGTTTTATTTATTTTCTGTGACCCAGAAAGTCTGCAGAATTGCATGTTTCTAGGCCTCCATGACTGCGGCACGCCAAGCGCACGATTGAGAACGGACAAAGGATGCTCTATCCGTGTGCGAGGACATGCTATAGGTCAAACCGCTTTTAAAAGTTAATGAAATAGTAAAGAAATTAAATAATTAACTGGCTGACTCCCCCCCAAAAAAGGGGGGGGGGGGGGTGGCGTTGTTTCTGTGCAGTGTTGTTGCCCGAAAAATAAATCCGTCGTAGTGCACACTCCTTCAATAACAACGTTGCTAATTAATAAGTTCTACACAATTATGAATTAACTTCGGATCAGAACTCCGGCTTTGCATATAATTTCCTATAATCGCTAAAGCTACTGCAGAAAAACACGCCTCATATCAACCGTAACTTTCTTATTTAACACAGACAGCCGAGTTCTCACCGGGTTTAAACGTACAGCAAATTATCTCTGCTGGGATTTGGCAAGAAAACCTAAAATCACAGCAGTAATTTTTTTTAATTTGAAATAGCTAGCTCTTGGTCATTAGCAAGATTTTTGTTTAGACAGTTTATATTTCTGAGATACTACTAAATAAAACTCTTCTCTATTAGATATATTCTCTGTTATTCTCATAATAATTAAGTAATTTACTTGGGACAAAAACATTTTAGCTTAAAAAGAGAAAGCTAGCTGTGTGTACATAATTAAGTGACTTAGCTAGCTAGCATGCTTTATTAGCCAAATCTTGGTAACTGCTAAAGTTCCATACTAGATCAAGTTCATGGGCATCAGATCGAAAGGATTCTGCTTTTCTCACATTTGAATTCACTTTAGCACTAATTATCATGGCATAGACAGGTTTGTGAAGCATAGTGTGATTAGCATATATGAT
>JAODKF010000047.1:5355586-5372363 GCA_026779585.1 Mormyrus proboscirostris
TATATATATAAAGGAATTTAGGAGTGATAATTCGTTTTTGTAATTTTGTAATTGTTACCACCTTTTTTTCCTGGGTGTCGGTAAAATGACTGGGCTGGACTGGGCTGCGATGCTCACTTATAGTGCGCCGGGCGGCACTTACACCATAATGAAAATCCACAGTAATTAAAGGTGGAAACGTGAAGGGTTGAAACGCGGGGCTGTGCGACACGTAGCCTTTCTGCCGTTATTCCTCTGTGACTTATCAAAGGCTACTCCTTTAATATGGAGATTACGCTTATGTACTTGTCTCTACTTGAAAGGCATTTTCCTAATTTACTTATTAATGAGATGTAAATCTATTTATGCTGAGGCCCTCAAGTTTGAAGAAATGCGTCTGTTGAGCGCCTCGCAAATCCAACAATTTGAAAAGGATGGGGGGGAGCGAGTCTCCCATTCTTGCTCTGTTAAAAATTTATATAGTCCATGTTAAATTTATTAATATTGCTTGCTGTCATTCAGTTTGCAACTCTCTAACTGAAATATGACTTGACAGCCGCCGCATTAAAGATGTATGCCATTGTATTCAACAAAGATTAATGAAGCCCGGTAAAAATAGCTGTAAAGGAGAAAGTGATCAGAATGTGAAATCAGCGAATTAAACGAGGCCATATTTTAATATGCATCAGGGATTTTTTGGCTTGCCGGGTTCATCTGGGAACGTGGCGGCATTGTCTGTGTATGCGTACCCAGGTGACGTACGTACGCGCGCGCGAGTGTGTGTGTGTGTGTGTGTGTGCGCGCGCGCCTGTGTGCGAACACGCTTCAGAGCCCTTTTAAAGCTGACATTTTCGGGAGAGAGATTTTTGAAAAGTTGTGTAAGATCTTGGAAGTAGTGATTTTACTTGTCAGACCTGTCTGTTTTAGAAATTAGAGGCTGATAGCTAGCTTGAAAGCAGAACTCTAACATACTGGTATTTGAAGCCAAAATATATGAGTCTATTTTTAAATAAAACCAAACATTTTGAAAGCTCCCCTCCAGTTTTGTTTAGGCCAAATAGTCATTTCATAAACAAATAACACATCATAATAAACCACTATCAAATAATTATTTAGGCAAGCTATGCTAAATGATTTATATGACATGATTTGTTTATTTAGCATGCAGATAATAAATAATTGTACTATTTACCCATATAAACAACTGGATAATTTATTGGAGGTAGTTAAACCATTTGCTAATGGGTGCAATAGTCTTCCGCAATGACCTAAAATCTGAACGTCTGGGTCACGGGTCCAAATCCTTAACTGTTTTGGTTCCTGTGGTACTTACACAGTTTGGATGCTCAGTCCATTACAGAAAACTTAGAAAAACTAAGCTCATAATAGGTCATCTTAGAACATAGTATATAGATTTGTAATCTGAAGGTTGTTGGGTCAAGTCCCAGGGGGCTACTATGATAGCCTTAAGCAGGTACTTAACCCGAATTGCTGCAGTATGACATCTAGCTGTATAAATGAGTAAAAATTGCAGGTTTAAAACTGTGCTTTTTTATGGTGTCACATTTCAACTGGCCTTCATAGCACATAGCTGGTGATGGACCAGCAGATGCCAAGCACTAATGGAACTATAAGTGTAGGAGGTTAAGGCAGGAATGTGGAGGTCTTTAACACCGGAAGATTCTGCACAGCAGTGATAGGCTGGTGGTCTTTGTTAGTGGACTTGGACATGTGTGAACTCATTCGCTCATTTGTCTACTCATCAAGTTATTTTTCTTCGTTTGCTGTCGCGAGAGTGAGCCCAAAACTATCCAAAGAGATCGAGTGTACAAGATATGATCAGTCCCAGTGGTAGTCACATGCACTGAGTGTGGAAACCCAGAATGCCTTTCTTAGCATTTGAGGCAGACAAGTCCACCAGATGTTACCTTCCCACATTCTTCCCAGTACACAGGGGAATTATTTATTTTTTTTAAATTAACTTGATCTCTTTTTTTTGTATATTTTTTAACACTTACTTTTGATGTATTCCGCAGTACACCCCGGTAGATCACGCACTGTCAGTAGATTTACTGTCACTGATTTTTAAAACATTAAAAAGTTTCTGTGTTTCATATGCTAAGTTATCAATGTTGAAACTAAGCTGACATCATTAGTGTCAGTCATTAGTTCCTCACCAGGCCTTCGAACCCAAAGTAATTGAACCAGCAAACCATTTTACTTTACCAACTAAAACAGCCAGTGTCTTGATCGGTGTCCTCCATCATACTCAGAGCCTTAGTGTCCTTGCTTTCCCTAACGAGGCTCGGAAAGCAGAGAGGCACCAAGCCAGCAAGCCTCTTAAACAGCAGCGCCATCCCAAACAAACATTTACCTCGAAAATGGCTGCAGTCTCAGACCAATTGTAACAGGCTACCTGAAGCTGCTGATTTAACATTCTGCGAACCTAAACAGCTCAGCAAGTTTAGGCTTAAGTTCAGCAAAAAAAATTGGAAAGGTGTGTAAGTGTTTTATTTTTTTGCACTTGTAAACAATCTTCGCAGTAACCGGCAAATATCGGGGTAAATGTGACACCGCACTGCGCACCGAGACCCACTCATGTGAACAAAACGTTAAGAAAATTCCCGCTCTAACGTTACTTCCGGCTTGGCGAACCGCATGGGGGGCGGGGGGGGGGGGGTCCCACACAGCTGGTTTAATGTGCATCCCGTCCATGAGTAGGATTCTGGTCAGTTTAGCGGCACATTAATCATCATGTTTCCTGCTTATGATGTAAAAATGCCTCTGCTAAATGCCTCATTCCCATGTGAAGAAAATAAATTAAATATTAGTACACTACATATTTAAATGTCTTCCCCAGGCCTCCCTGCTTGTTTTGCTGTTTCCTTCACCGAACTATTTTCTGCTTAATGGCTCGTTACAGCTCGGTTTTCATTTCCATTTTCTTTTTGTCGCTCCGGCTCTTTTGTAGCAAATTGTGACGACGCTCTGAGCGGATGGAAGGTTCCGGACATCCCAGAGTGTTGTTAGAGCCATGCTGGGGAAGAATCCGTTGAAACTCACCCGGTTTTCATCATTGCAGTAATTTACGGAGAAGATTGTCTACTTTTCCCTCTCTGATAGCATTTTGTTGAACAAATTTATCTCAGCGGCCTAGCCTGCATTTAATCTTATTGTCAAACAGCTCAAGATCCTTTTTTCTCTTTTACCCATTTAATTGAAAAAAAAAATCCAAGGGAGTTAATACTCACACATCTCAAAAATGTCATGGAAATCAGAAAACGACTGTTGCTTCTGTAACTTCTGAGAAGAGGTTCTAGTAGGAATTTGAACGATAATTACACAATGCATGGAAAATAGTTATTTTCCACAGGAAAGTAAGTACAGGGAGCATAGAGAGCTTTGGGTTATAAGGGCTCAGCTTGCTCTGATACTTATGATCGAGAACACAGAGTGCTGACCAGGTAATAGAGTAACAGTGAATCATGGATCCCAGATCCCTGATGTATGGGCTAAGCAGTAAACTTCAAGAGTTAAAGGTCAACCATGGCATTAATCCATAGACACTGTTAGACACGGCATGAATTTTGCAGTCAGAAGAAGCAGGCAAATGAAAAAAAAATCCTCTCACACTGTCCGCCTTTTCAAGAGTACTTTTAATCATGCAAATATTCTTTGTAGTCATCGGTATGCTATGGAAAGAAAGGGTAGACATTCATTTAATTTTAAATCATCACTACATTTAGCCTCCAAAGCAACAGGGCGAGTGTCCACGTGTTTGTATAAACGAGAGTTTTGTCACAGTGACCCACAGTGGGGGGTCTGTCCTGGGACGTCACTCTGTGAACCCAAGGCTGAACCACTCTCTTACATGCTGGACCCAAAATAAAATATGGAACTTAAATGTGCTCCAGTTAGTTCATTAGTTCAGTGCATCACCAATCCTTTCATCCTTTAACCCAGTAAGTATGATATATGTCCTTATGTAAACTATTTTAGAATTAATCTACTCAGTGCTGTTCAAGGTAGAGAGTGACACATTTTTATATGCAAACATATAAAGATTTAATGGTAAGATGGTTGATCTAGTCAGTTTAGTGTTTTCACTGAGTCAGTTAAAAAAAAGTTCAGCCACCCTATTCAAAACTGGCTTAATTTTTTTTAAAATTGTCTGTTTAAAAGCTAAAACATATGTTATCCTGTAAAAAATGTACTTAAATCATAAAAAATAACCATCTCTTTAAAAGCAAAAAAAGGTTAGGCTAGCTTGTTTTGAAACCAATCAATTGTGGAAAAACAAAAAAACCCATCATCTGTTTAGAAGTTAAAAGATAAGCCAGACTGTTTAAACGTGATTTAATCTTCCAATTGGTATTCTGCCAGTGCAGTTTGCATGGTGTATATCACGTTCCGAGAAACACGTTGCAGCCGCTTTTCATCATAAACTCGAGTGTACATCAGTTTTCAGGTACCACTGCTGTTTTTCAGACATACCTAAAGCATTTTCAAATCAATTTAATGCATAAGTTATTATATGACTCTTTGATACAGTGTGAGCATTATAGGCCAGTAGCACAGATATTTTGTGGACTTCTGAGGAGGTCGAAGACTCTGGAGGTCAGTATATAGAGTACCTCAGAGACTCGAGGTAATAACTTCTCTTAAGTATTTAGAAACTTGAAGGAGACATTAAACTGAAATTTGCAATCCACTAATAAATTATGTTAAATTTACACCATCATTTGATTTTTCAGAACTGAGGAAACACGCTAAACATACACAAGCGCGTAAAAAAGATAAAATAATTTTTGTATGAGCAGACATATATATTACACTTACGGTGCATGCTAATTCAGAAGTCACTGAGGAGACACAATTTACATTTATGAAGGTTTCAGCATCAGCTGATATACAATTAAATATGCTTTTGGGGATGGATTCTCTAACAGAATATTATTCAATTGGTATTTGAATTAGGAATTTGTTTTGGTGGGGGAAAGAAAAATTCCCTAAAATCGGGGAAACGCAATGCAACTGTGCAATTAGTCATGTAAATCGCAAACGTAGATTTCCGCAGCAAAAAGAGGCAGGAATCCCATTAAGGAAGAGTGAGATATTCCATCAGACGGTGGGAATTATCTTTCAGGACAGTAGCTTCACATTCTCAATCTCAGGTGTATGATTAAAATCAATTAAATCACCCCTCCAATGTCAGCCACAAGATTCTCCTGACAAATGAAATTATGCTAAAAAAAAAACTGCTCTCGCAATCCCTGGCCTTGCCTTGGCATCACTCATATCCACAAATGAGATTAAAATGTGCAGCTCGGGGATTTCAAAGGGATATTTTTCATAAGAACATGAAAAATCCTGGGAACCCAGTGTAAGCAGACTTGAAAGCCCTGGTGGAATGAACTGTCAACCGATCTCAGCACTTCAGATGGAAGCACAGCCAAAACAAAAAAAAAAGTAACTTATTTAACCCATTTGAGGCTCGGGAAAAAAAAAAATAAAATAAAATAAGCGCAGAGCGTTTTCACAAACATTTTCCTCCAGGCTTTCAAGTGACTCAGGCTGTCGGCCGACATGGCGTAAGGCCCGTGCGTCAAATTCAGTGCGATTTTGTGAGCTCATGTTGCTGTGCGTGGGTCTGGGACGATTTTGTTTTGTCATAATTCTGCCTTGTCTGCTTTGTTGGTTGCTATTGTTTATATAGCATTCCGAGGCAAGTGTATAAATACTGCAATATCCATCCATTTTATATGATTGCATATCCCACAGAGAGTCAGAGTATGATCTTTATGTAATGAAAATGCAATATTATCATAAAGGGAACAACTTTATTAACTATTATAAAAATAAACACAATTTAAATAATATCATGCCTGGCAATGTACTGGCATCCTAACATTCCCCTGTGTCTTGTGATGCCTGTGATAGGCTTCAGGCTACCCTGTAGTAGGTAGAAGGTTGGAGGATGGATGGATGGATAGATGGATATTACTGTGAGTACCTGAGGGATCATGACATATCACAGAAGTCCATGCAGCGTGGCGGTTGCGCTCTATGACTTGGCGGGAGTTTCAGAGTATAATTTCCAAAAACATACGCTAAGCACTTTATCCTGACCCGATGAGATCCATTTACTGGTCACAGGTACAGGTTTCAAGTTTTATATCTGAGACTTAAGCTATTGAGGTCCTTTGAATACATTAGCATATGCACTCATACATATACTCTTAAATATAATGTTTATTATATGTACATTAATGTAATTTGCATATATGATGTACCTTCCTAGTTTTGCTCATCCGTGTATGTAAGAGTCACAAGAAATGCTAAACCCAGGATGAATAATTGTATGATTACTTGAATTACAGTCATGTTTCAAAGAATGCATTTGAATACATGAAAAATGACACATGATTTCGTAATTTAACTTAATTGATTGGCTTAAAACTGGCCCACAATAAGAATCCAGTATCGCGGTGCATATTTCAATATAGTGGCAGAGAGTATCCAATGACAGCATAGTGGCGGCACAGTGCTCAGTGTCACGCTGTCAGCTCAGACTTGCACGGATGGGGCCCTAAATCCCTCACCTGCTTCCTGTGTGAGAAGGTCGCATGCCTTCCTTGAGCTGCACCACTTTCCTTTGGGTACTCTAGTTTCCTCCTGCAGTCTAAAGTCAGTTACACTGATTGATATCTCTAAATTGCTTGCAGTGTGTGTGTGTCCAGGGTGTATGGCTGCCTAGTGCCCTATGATTCCTGGGTTATGCTCCAGCCCCTCCTGTGAGCCTGTCCAGAATAACCATTAAGAAAAACCAGTAGATGACATGTGTTGATCATACATAATTTTGTGCAAAAAGTATGACAGTTAAATACTATTTAATACTGAGACTCAAATGAAGGCCCTGATAGTTATTAATTTTTTACAGTTTTGTTGCAGAAGTCAGCTTTGCTGCTATTTGTATGTGTGTTTTAATCGGCTCTGTATGGCTGCGGATCATTTCAACCCAAACGGCCGCAAATGAACTCAAAAATTCCGTCCTGAGATAAGGCAGCTCCCTGTCGCATTGCCTGCACATGCAGTGCTACTTTGCAGTCATGTGATGAAAGTGTACAATAGATATTTATTTAGTTAACCTTTTCAACATACATGCCTGAAAATGCTTTTTGAAAGGGAGGAAGCAGGCTACAATTGTTTCCAACATAAATTGACCGTTTAAGTTTAATTTAATATAAATTGGTACCACAAGGGTAGGGAGGCTGTAAAAGATTATAATAATCTGCCTGAACACCTATTGGTTAATGTCAATCAGCAACACTGATTGACAGCAGTGATTATCCAATCAGGTTTCACCCCCTTTGCAATCAAGAGCATTCCTTCATGTTCTAATTTTAAAATACTGCCGTGCATGTTTCTAACAGAGAAAATCTGCTCCTGCCCTGCAGGTTACACTGGGCACACTCCGTATTGTCACAAGCCTAGCAATCACATTTTGGCCTGAGCAGAATGATGAATGCACACTGAGGCCGTGTAAAACTGCCAGAACGAGCCATTGTCTAGGATGGCAGAGGCTGTATTTCCTACATAACAGGCTAGATCCCCCCTTAGAGCTTTTCAGCCCTATTTAAGACCTTATTATTTGGAAATATAGCGCATGTATTGCTTTAAAAAGAAAAAAACCTTCACAGCCCTGACTTCTGACAAATTTACCTATTCTCCAGTTCAGGGGCTACATTCTGACCAGTGCTCTTTGTCAATCCCTGTAAGAGAGCATCCCCTTTCCCCAATGCCTACCCCCACTCTCCACCCCCCCCCCCTCCCCCCTCCGCTTAGTAAAGCTTTTGATATAGAGCCTAGCAATAAAGCTTTAGAGAAAGAAAGATATTCTGTATCTACTACCGCCTGTGAAAACCCCACTGAAAAATGGAGTATTGAAATGCCTAATTAACTGACAGTGTCCAGTCAATTCAGTTTGCTAAAGCTGGGGCTCACCTCTGCTGATCTGATTCCCTGGGGTTAATTCAACATGCACAAATTTTACAGCCCCTCAAGAATGATTTCTGCAGACAAGCCTTATGCTGAGGTGGAATTTACCTAACTCCAGTAAGTCCATGTATCTTCTTTTATTAGAGAATTGAGGGGGGAAAGCAATGAAATTTTTATTTCTCCAGAATTTCAGATGGACAATGTGGAGTCCCAGGAGGTGAAGCAGGCTCTGCGATTACTGCAGAGCGCTAACAGACACTATTTTTTTCCTGAGACAAATCAATGCCTAAGAACAGCTTTTCCAGTTCCCTGTGTGTTTATTTTCGTGCCACGTGTGATTTTTTTTTTATTACTTAACGAGATGCTGCGTCAGTCCCTAATTGATCCGGATTGTTTATGATAATTTCGACTTTTGCCGTAATTGCTGAACAGCCACAGCACTTGATGTTTTACGGAGGGTATTGGCAGTGGAATATGAACAATAAACTGTGCGGCAGAATGGGGAATGAACTTGTTTGTGACAATTTAGGAGACGTTCGGACGGGAGATGGAAAGGCAGATTTCATATTCCTCAGGCATTTTAGCTATAGCGTTCCAATAAATTAATTTAAGGCGATACAAAGCAGACTCTTATTTCTGCTGTTCTTTTCATCTCATCAACCGTGACCAAATAGGAAGATTCATTTTAAAATAATTACCTTGCGCTTACTCTTCGTATTTATTCTTTTTTCAATAAACCGAGGAGTATTTCCGCTCTCTTCCCCGCGACGATAATGACGGTTATTTGTTTCCTGTAACGAAGCCTGAGTCTGCAGTAATGCAGCGGCTCTGGTTCACTGGCATCATGGCAAAGTGTCGGCATGTATTTATGGATTCGTGTCACTGTTAACCGTACGCGGGGGCCTTTCGTTTAGTTCTGTATTGCCCTAATCTTACGCAAACACGCACCTTTCCGCATAACCCCCCCCCCCTCGCGCTCCGGTCGTCAGAGTGATTACATATCTAATGAAAACCCTCTCAGTAGAATTTGCACAGTAAATGCAATTTAAATATCCATTTATCCGTCCACGAGACTGGCCTCGCGGCTATCGGTCCGCGTGAGGGGGGTCCGGCCGGGTATTGCGCTCTCTCGCCTCTGCCTTCAGACCCCCGTTTTTTCGCCGTGCCGGTGCTGGCGGCCCGTCAGATGAATAATGCAAAGGGCCCAGGCCGGCGTGGCTCCCCGTAGGGCGCAGAGCAGCCAGTTCAAGTGGCCGCACTCGAGGGGGGCTCTGCATGTATCAGCCGGCAATTATCTGGTGAATTTGTACACTTTATTACTGGGGGTTCCTCTGGGCAGAACGTCGCCGTGACCACAAACGTACCCCTCCCCATCTCTCCCACTTATTTATCTAATAAGTGCAAATTAATTAGACGCCGGTGCACTACGCCTTGTGCCGGGCCAGCCCCCGAAGGGCAGGGCACCCTCCCTGGGACGCGGGGGGCCCGTCGCGGGGTTATGTCACAGTCAAAGCCGGTCGCGAGGCGGAGCTTGAGCCGAGGCCGTGCCTCACAGAGTATTTTATATGAGGCTGGAGCAGGGGGTATGTTGGATACGGAGGCAGCTGGTGGAGCGAGCTAACAAGGGACGTCGCATAGATGTGACTGTGTAGCACTTCAGCCTGCGGTCCAGCGAGCTTGGCGAGGAGTTCGTTTTTTTTTTTTCTTCTCCCTCCTCTCTTTCGTCGGCGAGACACCGCCGGCCCATCGCTGACATGCTGAGACCTTCTGTGGAGTCATAATCTTCCTTAGGCCAAAATAAGACTGAGCACTGACCTTGATCCCTCATAGCAGGGTCAGCAGCCACGGCACACAGTGTCCCCGATTTCATTCGCACGGAAGTCCAGCTACAGCAGGCTACGTCACGCCCCGTACGGTGTTTGTTGTAATGAGCTCTTTTTGGCAGCACACTCATTATCTCGTTATTTTTTTTTCTCCCATCCTTCCTTCTTCCTTCCTTGACTGACGTGTGTCAGAGAGGGTGGTCAGGTGATGTCGGGCATGTTTTAGCATTAGTGCGCGTTAGCATTACCATGTTCGCGATGAGCCTCCCTGTTCCGTCTTCATCAGAGGCTAACTGGTGGCAGGACCCGTGCGCATGGGGTGACACGACCTCTGTCGGACAAGGCGGGAAGCCGCCTCCAGATGCACGGTAGGCTCTGTGCTGCACACCCCCCCCCCCCCCGCCTCTCCTTTGAGCACGGCATTAAATCAAAACGAGGCTCTGGCCTGATGTGTGTTTAACATCCCCAAGCACTTGTCACTGATGAGCAGGGGCGGCCGGCCCGGTGTCCTTGCTCAATCCCCCAGTGCACTATCACTTCCTTATCTGTCCATGGGGCACGGCCTTCTCCATAACCGGCAACACACGCATACTTAACGAGGCCGAGTGGGAAACCTGGCCGCCTGCTGCTCCGATCCCATGGATCTTTGCTGAATAATTTACATACACAGAAATACATGACACCTGAACATTTTTTTCACTTTTTGCTGTCTTCTATCACGACAAAAAATGAGTCTGATTCACTCGTGCCTGAATATAAATGGATCGACCGTCCCATAACGTGAGATGCTAATCCCTCGTCATCCTCTATATCACGGCACAGCCCACATTCGCGGGCAAATGTATTCCAAAATGTTTAATTAATCATGAAAACAAAAAATGTGTTTTGCTTTCTGCTTTAAGCCCGATGTGGCCTAACGACGTCCTCCGCGGCACCAATCCTGTCGGTGTCTTCAGGAGGGGGGAATTCCAGATGTAGTACACTGCTTCAGATAACCCAAGAACAAAGGCTGTTCTCAGAACAATGGGGGGTTTGGGGGGGGAGAGTCGCAGAGGGACGTGTGACACAGGCTTAATAAAAAAAAAAAACCATGGATTCTTGCCGGCCTGCTCTGAGGAAGTCCCGCCCTCTTTCTGATGTTTTCTTCCTGTCAAAGATGGCCCGGAACCGTCGACATATTTCAGGGCAACAAGTCAAAGTGATTACTGTGAATTCTCAAGTACGACACGGTGCCGATAGCGTCTTTGAGGAGGGGATTAATCCATACCGGGTTGGTGGTTAAGGGGCTTCGACGTACCGTATTCCCAAGATTACACCAGACCCTGTAACTTAAAGGGTGTAACTACAAATGCCTGAGATGAACCAGACCCTCCCAAATGAACGAGCATTTTTTTTTTTCCGGCATGAGAGTGGCGTTTATATATGGGAGGGGGGTAAGATCATACGCAGATGCCACGAATGTCACATATAGCACCTCCCAGCTGAAATAAGACCCTAAGGCTGTCGGCTGTTCATTTCAGTTAAAGGCACTATTTGTGTTCGCCTTACCTGTGTCCTGTCTACAAAAACCTGCTTTTTTTATATTTTTTTTTTTTTACAATAGCCGGAAGCCTCAAAGAAGTCAGTGATGTGAGTCCTGCCGTACAGCTAAACGACTTGAAAGGATCTTGCATGAATCATGTATGGCTTCATTTAAAATTGCTTAGTAGACAAATACGCTTGCGATGTCAGCTTGTGGGGGGTGGGGGGTGATGCAGATCCGTAATACCGCCATCAGCGGCACGCTGATTGTGTTAAGACAACAAACTTTAAGTCCGTGTTTCCTAGTAAAAGCCAACAGCATCCAGGAAGTGTAGACCCCCAGAGCGATAGTCGTCCAGCCATGCGCCTGACTTCTGTGGTTCTTATTTCCAGGTGGTCCTGTGGAAACACGTGGTCAAACATGTTAAGAACAATCCTGCTGTTTAATTTACAAGTTGCAGCTTATGGGACAGGGACAAGTTTACATTATAATAATCACAATATAATATCAGTATAATATCAATATAATAATATAATATCAGCATATAATAATCACAATATAATATCAGCCCCAAACCCCGGTCTCTGTCTATGACAACTGTTTTCATCCTTCTGGAGCAAAAAACCCACAATGCACCTCTCTCCCAAAGACAAATCTTCACACAAAACTAAATACTGAAGAAATTTTAATTTTTATTATAAATGTTATTTTTCCTCACGGCAGTCCGAGTATAAAGATTGATAAAAAATCATAGTGTTACTGCTAGAAAGAGTAACAAACGTAACAAGTACACATTCCGAGTATTTATATATAAATGACGTCTACAATATCACTAACATGTATGTCTGGTGGACGGGAGGCCAGTCAGGGAGGAGATGCTTTTTTACATAATTGCTTTTCTCCCAGGGGTCAGTGAGGCCCTGGGGGTGGGGGGGGGGGTAACGGAAGCTGCTGAGGCCCCTGTCCTTGGGACATAGCACGACCAGCAGACGCAGATTAATTGTCTGAGGTTCTGAGGGCCTCCCATTCGCCGGGGAGGGAAGATCAGCGAACAACCTAATTAAGCGACCGACGCCATTTCAAACAACTGTCCAGATGTAGCCGAGAGCAGAGCCCGCGTGCCGCTACCGCCGCTGCGTAATTGCCTCATGTGCAGTCACAGCATGAATGCCGGGGCCCTCAGGGGGCGGGGGGCAGAGTGGTGGAGGTTGTGGGAGGTGTGTGTGTGTGAGGGTGGGGGGGGGAGGGGTCACGTCTCCTCAAGTTATCAATTTCAACAAGGATCCATCCCTCTGAGCTGCCTCAGCACCCCCTCCCAATCCACCCCACCCCAACCCAAAGCACCCCTGACACCCCAATTAAAATTTAAATTCTACGTTCAACAGCTGTGGAGCTGAGTACATTGCATAATGTTTACTAAAGATTGCAATATGTCCTGCAGTGTAGGACAAAGCGGTCTGGGTGACGCCGGATCAGAAAGGGTGGGGTGTCGACCGTCATGAAATGTTAATGGGGGGGGCTTCACGTTGGAGCAGAATGATACCCATGTCAGTCCCTGTGATGTGTCCAGTTTGTATTTGCCTTTAAAGATCCCATGGCACTTACGATAATTTGCACAATACCCACAATTATTTGTCAGCCATTTTTACCTTTAAGTTTTCCACTTGTTAATTCATATTATTTACCACACAGTAAAAGGCATTTTTTTTGACAATATCATATGATCAATGATTTAATTATGTGTGAATTTTTCAGAGCTCCTGCAAAGAAAGAAAAAAAAACTGCCCCAAATTCTTGACCATGAAAGATTTCGTAACCTAAAGCCATTTGTGTGGCACACCCCGGAGGCAGTGCAAGACAGCCCCCCCCCCCCCCCCCCACCCCGGGGGGGGGGGGGGGGGGGGAGGTAGAACATGTGAGATTCTACTCTAATGTTAATGCACTGGTTTTGAATGTGGCATTTGACCGCAATCTCCCACCCCCTCCGTGAGCACCTAGGTAACATCCAAATGAGGTACTGAGAAAGAAAAAATAAATCACACACAGGAAAGGGGGGGGGGGTAAACACAAACTTTTACAGACTCTCCTCCCCCTCACAGCAACTACATGTGACTTTTTCTTGCCCACAACTGGATAATTAACGGAAGAGGACCATATGAGACACAGACCAAGCAAACGGGAAATGAAGGTTTCTACCCTCTCAAATAAATACGCAATTAAGAATACATTAAGGGGGGCTGGGGGGGTGGACTAAAGATACAACACAATCTCTAAACAAAGACACACTAAGCACTGAAATGAGGAAACTCCTTCTCAGCCTCACACAGTCTCCAACCAAGCAATTCTGTTTTTAATCCAAATCATTGAACAAAGTGTGCAGTCATTTAGTGTTTGCAGTACACAATTTCCTAAAGATACTCTCCAGTTTAAGAGTAAGATTTCATTGGCTTTTCACCCCCTGGACACCGCAGCCAATCACTGGTCTATCCTGGGGCAGCACAGGGTGGGCGGGGGGTGGTCCTCTCGTAAGGAAATCATTTTAAAAATGTGCTTCAAGAAGTGCCCATGATAAACCAATATAAATATTCTTTAGATGCTGGTATTTTCCCTATTACATAACTTCTTAAACAACCACATGCATTACATTTATGGAAAAAGATTTACATACGAGGAGGGACTCCGTAACATCTCGCTGTAAACTCGAATCCTTTATTTGAACCCATAGCAGTTCCGTCACACAGCAAAGATGAGGCCAGTTCATCGGTTTCTCCTTCTTTCCTCATTTTCCTTTGACTTCTGATGTGTGTGTTTTTTTTTGGGGCGTTTTTCTATTTCTGCAGGAACCACCTCCTTCCAGTTCTTTTCCAAAGCAGCCGCCTCCGCCCCATTCCGCCCGTCCCGGGCGCCGAGTTCCCCGCCGGCCCGCTCACTCATCCTCGTCGTCCTCCTCCTCCTCGCCGTCGGACAGCGAGGCGCAGGGCCGGATCTGCCGGTACCCGTCGAGCCACTTGTCCACCATCTGCGTGACGAGCGGGTGGTTCCTGCGCCGCGAGCTCTTCTGCAGGGCCACCAGCACGCCGCCTTCCGTCACGCAGCAGTCCAGCCAGTCCCGCAGCAGCTTCTCCTGCTGCTCCTCGTTCCCCATCTATGTGGACGAGCATGTTAGCGGCGGAGACGCAAGACGGCAAGTGCCCGGTGATGCCGACAGACCGACTGCAGTAACTCTGACCGACTTCCAGGGGGCGCACTCACTTAGACTAAGACACTCCACAATCGGGCAGCCACGCAGGCAACCAGAGCAACCCAAGTACAATGACAATTCTGAGCAGCTTCTCCCCCCAGGACCTTTCCACAATTAGTCGCACGCTGAACTTTATACTCTTAAACTTATTTGCACACCTTACAAACTGTTTATAGCCCACATCTTGTCTTCTCACCTTTATTTATACCTAAAGGTTTCGTTGTTTATTTTTGTCTATTCATATCAGTCTTTTTTTACCCTGTTTATTATTTTGTGTCTGTATACCGACTGTATATCTGTGTCTGTATATTTCTCGAACAGTGTGTTGGCAACTGTATGCCCACACCTCCACCAAAATTAATTCCTTATAATTTTTTGTATATGGCAAATAAATGGATTCTGATTCTCAACCAGAGAGAACTGAACCTGCCCCCCGCGCCTCACCTCCTGCGCTGACAAGAAGTGTATGTGCAGCAGCTTCCTCTCGCTGTCCACCAAGGGCAGGAAGGTGACGGTGACGTCGTCGTCAGTGTTGAGGTTGGCGCCCGCGCCTCGATTGTCGTAGCCGTCGTTCTCCATGGCCACCAGTGCAGAGAAATGGCCTCTTGTGTAACCAAGAGCAATGGGGCTTTTCCAGCAAAAGCTCTGTTCCCACAATAAAGGCAGGTACACCCCTGTGGAGAGGGAATGGGGCCGTTAAACCCAGCGCCAATGTATGGCGCCATCTAGTGCATAGGATGATCATCAGCTGGCCTGCAAACAGGTCTGACACAGAACCTCTCTGACACAGTTCAGAGAGCTAAAAATACCCTTGGCAAAAATGCAGAAATCACATTCAATACAAGCGCCTTGTGATCGAGTATAAATAGCGGCGCAAACTGGCAGGACGGGGAGAGCGGCCTATTAAGAGCAGGCTTTGCGTCATGCCCCGTCTGACCCGCCCCGCTGGCTTTACTTTAATGGGAGTTTCTTCTGTCAGCCGGCATTAAAAATATATGCATCTTTACAGTATTCGCTCGGTGACACGCGCTTGAGCTCTGACCGTTACCGGCCATCCTTAAAGGACCGTTGCTTCTAGCCTCAAAGTCCCACACTGCTGGGCAAGCTGTAAGTTAACTAGATCCCGCAGTATCTTCTACATCTCCATCTGATTGTTACCAGCAAATACCAGTTATCACAGCTGATTCACCTCCGACCGCGTCTGCCGCCTGTTACTGGATCATCTTTCTGCCCCGCCCCCTATTATGCTGACCTTCAGCGCCAATGGCTGAAATGATGTAACCCGGCGACATCGCAAATGCCTGCCCACACTGATCGGTGTCGTCGCTCATGCTGTCGCTCGTCAAGTTTCTGTTCCTTTTAGACGCCACACCCCGTTCGTCAAAACACACGGCGTCCAAGCACCCGAGGCCCCAAAACCAGACCAGACACCGCAGAGGCAGCTGTAATCAGACACCCTTTCAAAACGGAGCGCTGATTCCGGCTCAGGCTCGTAATTAATGTCGTACGGCAGCACGGATGTTCAGCGCCGGAGCTCGAAAACGACAGAAGAATCACGCTCTTAATGAGAGAATGCTACAAAAAAAAAAAAAAAAAAAAAAAAGGTAAATTTTGATCAAATACGGTCATAAAAAGAAAGCTCATGCAGAAAAACAGCCAACTGCGATAAACTATAATGAAAATAAATAAATAACATGAAGCTCTGCTCGTTCAGTCTCTTTGCAAATGTCTTTGGCAGACACTACAGTCCAGGCACCAAAGACAGCCATTGGCCTTTTAAGACACTAAAACAATTTTTAAAGCCTGTAATTTATCTCCTCTGTTGAAGAAAGCTGAACTACAGAGCTCGGAGGAGCCTAACTGTACTCCATCTTTAAAAGGATCAGGTTCCTCCGTTGTGATATTTTTAAACTATCATTCATAAAACAGAACGAACATCATGAAGTGTCACCATTTTTCCCCAGTGGTGCGGGTTGTTCTAAAATGGGGGCGGGGCTAACATTGCAGGTTCGTGTGTAACGCCTGCAACTCAAGACACGACAAGACTCACCTTGAAAACGCGTGTACCCTAATGTTTCGCCACGGAAACTCTTGTAATACTTCACTCCATAAACTATGATTGGTCTACGAAGAATGTGCGCAAGGACAAAGATGTGAGTCTGCTCCAGGCTGGCGCCAGGCTGTAAGAGATGGGGGGGGGGGGGGGGGGACAAG
>JAODKF010000047.1:5375936-5387949 GCA_026779585.1 Mormyrus proboscirostris
AGTAAGCTGAAATACAGCCTCACAGCATACCTTAAGTTTATTACACCCATATGCCCCCCGCGCGCTTTTCCGCATGTGTGCGTGAGCTATGGCTCCCCCCCCCCCCACACACACACTTCCATTGTACAGAAGAGTCAGAACCCAGGGTCTTGGTGGCAGATGGGCGAGGGTAGCTGGGATTGGCTAATCCCAAATCTGCCATCTCCTTGCCACACGGCAACCAAGGGAAAAGATGGAGCCAGCTGTCAGATAGAAGCCTTTCATGGTCGCCTGCACACAACAGCTGCAGCAGGCCTGCCTGCTTGGTTCTAAATTATTAAACATCTTTTTAGTTTGTTCCAGCTGCAGGCCTCAGTGTGTTTATGCAGCCTTTGTGCATTTTACATACGATTCCTTCTCCCCTCCTCTCATCAAAATGCTGTTTGTAAAAGGCATTATCCCATCTGTGCCCCAGTTTGGACAAAACAGCTGAAGACTAATCCAACGCGTTTCCCCATCCAGGACAATTTGGGAGTTGAGGATGATTGCGGTGACTGAAGACACGGGGGCTTTTGGTGCATCCCCCCCCCCCCCACTCACCAGCTCACACACTGGGCCACCTGTAAGCTGCCACTATCGTCGTCATTGCCTCCGCGGCTCGGCTGCTTAGGGGCAGGAACGCGCGGTAATAATGTTTTTTATTTTATTTTTTTTGCAAGTAAAATTTTCTCCTTGGAAATCTGCCTTTACAAAAAAGAACAAACCCCCGACCCCCTCCTATTCGAAGCCAGGTTTAAATAAACTGCTCCTGATAGTCGAGGGAAGCCCCCCCCCCCATGGCTGCCCACCTGGTAGTACGGCCGGTACAACCTCCAACAGGCACGATACCTCGTACCTCGTGAATATTCAGCACTCCCCCCCCACCCCACGGGTCCCAGGGAGGTGGGTGAGGTCCTGCACCCCGCACACAGGGGGGCGGGGATGGTGACTCCGCAATGCTGTCCGGCCCCTGAGATGCACGAACTGGAGGACTGACAGCTACTACGAGGGCCCTGGGGTGGCCCCTGGCGCTGATATGCTAAGTGATGCTGCGCATAATAAAACGCGATGAAAATGGTACAAGGGCCACGTTCATTACTCATAGTGACGCAAGTGCTTTAAACACACACACAATACATTTATCTATACATACATAAAGCACACACACATAAACACAATAAAAAAATAAAAATTTATACATCTGTTCATCTTTATAATTAAAATTTGTTACATGTAATTACAAATATTTGGTCACGAGTTTGTAAAACACATAACTTTACATATTCACACACACACACACACACGCTGTAATTAAACAGTTTTTTTTTGTGGTGCACCATGTGTTGGGGGCGCTAAAGTTGGGGTGCTGGGGCCGGCGTGAGGACCCGCATCCTCTCCCGACCGTGCCACAAGGCGGCTGTCTGGCTTGAAGAATCTTTAGAGGATGCTTGGAAGTCAGCTGAGATTGTTGTAAGGAGAAAAAAAAAAACACAAAAAGGGAGCCTGAGGCATTTCCATGGTTGGCATCTGTTTCTCCTTCACCAGAGCTGCTGGCGCTGAGTTAATAACCGTGTTTGGGACTGGAGGGAGAGGGACTACCATGACTGATTTCTCCAGCCTCCCCATCAATCCCAGTTCACCCCTTTCCCTCCAGATGAGGCTCCACACCTTCCCATCCAACGCCAGCAGGTACATCCACGGTCCCTGCACTTACCCGGGGTCTGCCCAGACTTGCCAGCATGGTTCATCTGGCGCTGCCTGCCCCCTCTACCTCCTCCCTCCCCCAAACGTTTGCCGCCTTCTGCAGCTATGTGATATTAGGTTACCACATCAGCACCGGCGAATCAGTCATTTTGTAAACAGTCCGGGGGGCTCGTCGGAGGCCTCGTCTGGCCCAATCCACCACTATAACCTCGTGAAGACATGCATGCCCTGGCGGTGTTGCCAGGGAACAGCGGATTCTCCCCCGACCTCTGTGTTAAGTGTCCCGCTGACCCCTGGAGCTTTTCTAAAACCGAAGGGCAGCACAGCAAAACCATCAGTGCTTCTTCTAACCCCTCCAAAAAAAAAAAAAAAAAACCCACATTACCCCCGTGCTCATCCCCTCTCAAACCAGGCCACTCACATCCATCCACCGATCCGACAGGTTCTCAGGGCCTGGCATTCTTCGATCCCATAGTGCCGGATGGGGGGCTGGGGTGGGGGGTGCTTACAGTGCTTTTAATTGTCTTTTCCCAGCAACGGAATTGAGCTCGGCAGTTTCATCAATACTGTGATCAATTCAGAATGAATAAATTGTTTTACAGGACTAAGAGTATGCAGAAACCGTTTCCACACCCCAATTAAGAGCCGTCCCCCAACCACTATGATTGCCTGCCGGTCGGGGAATTGATTAAATGTAACATGTTCTCTGTTGTTGTTGTTTGTAATTGTGTTATCTGACTTTCTACTAATAATACAAACATATATGGGGGGCAATTATTATAATTACAGGAATAACAGTTATATATAGGATCACTGTCATGTGATGTGGGTATTTACGTAGGATATTCTGAAGGCCCATGTCATTTTTTATGTCTTTATAATTTATATCATTTGCATTAAATCATTTGCAGCTAAGAGGATGGTCCTCCATCGCTTTAGTTTAAATGTTGACAATTATTTCAGCGAATTGTTATTGCTGCAGTTTCCAGGAGCTCGATCTAGATGATGCTGTGGGTTCCTTCCACGGATTAATTAGTCGTATATGACCCCAGAGAAGCAGTATGGATATGTTATTAGGGGAGAGTAAAAGGAACACCTAAAGAGGAATTATACACCGGCTGATAAATGAACTAATGTCTTGCTGATTAAACGTCTAAAATGCAATCTAAATGCGTGTATACCTATTTTTTTTTTTTTTTAATCCGGGCTGCCAATTTGTATGTATGTGAATTCAATGTACTTAAAAATTCAGCATCAATACAGAAACAGCAGCTAAGATATTCCATTGCAGAAAGGTGCTGTTTAGCACCAGGATTCGTTTTGAACAATCTCGTTAACCTGCCATTTGGAGTGCAGACACTGGTCAAATTTAGCGGTGTCTTGAACTGAGTGTCCATTCATGGTTCCACTACCAAACTCATCTTTAAATCTGTTCAAATTGAAAACGAAGAAACGAAGGTCTTGGGGCATCCCCACGTCTGCCAGAGTCACTTAATCAGCTACTCTCATGTTCTTCAGGAGTAACGATTCGAGACATCGGCACGTTGAGTCGATGTCACGGGGCTGTTTTATTTTCGTCTCCGACACAGAGTGCACAGAACAAAAAAAAAAAAACGTAGCTTGTCAAACAGACGCGCCAATTCCTCCGGCTCAGTTCCCTGACACATTTTAATGACAGTCGTTTTGCGAAATTGTAAATACATAATCGCGTCAGGTCTCTCCTTCCGTGTGCCGCAGTCGGCACCCCGTGCTCATATTAATTAAAAAGCAGTGTCGACACCACATCTGCCGCTGGCTGACGGGATGAAGTGAGACTTTTTCGGAGAGACGGCGGTGTGAACTTCCCAGGTCTCATGCTGCCTCAAGTGACAGGAAAAGGCTGCGAGGCTGGCTGGCTCACGAATTGAGCGGCCCTCGGATTGCGATGCCGGGGAAAGTGGCGGGATTGGCTAGGCAGCTGGGGGGGTAAGCAAAAAGGAAACGGGTGGGCGAGTCACGCAGTGGCAGTTGTGCATAAAAGATGTGAAAATTCACTGCAAATGAGACAACGGCGGTGAATTCCTTTCTGTTCAAATTACCGTCTTCAGACATCAGCCCTCGTCTCGTAAACATTTTGCCTCGGATAACATGACGCGGTGTTATTTGCTAGATTACACTATTAAGCCATTAACATGTCACCTTCCTGCTTGAAACGGCGCTTGGGCTTCCTGTCGTATAATCAGACGAGTTAAAGAGGAGCTCAGAGGTGTCAGGACTTGACAAATGAAGCCACTTTCAGCTGTACAGTAGATGGGAGAGCAGGAATGGCGGCAGACGGCGGCAAACCGGAACGTTTCCCTGGAAGATCACAGCAGTCTGTGTCTGCCGTCTTATTCTCCTAACCTTGGCGATCCTGCTTTCCTTCCCACTTAAGGTGCAGGCGCCTCCTCATATGTTGGATTTTGGAAGGAGGGTTTCCACATGCATAGAAGATTGCTTTGGCTAAAGTCACAGGACGGCAGGCAGCTATGGGAGAAGGTGTCCAAAAATCACAACAAGATTCCTGTGCCACGTGGTGAGGGCCGCCCCTTGCTTGAGCGGAGAAGCCCTGTTAGATAAGGGGAGGCAGCAAAATGGGGGGGATTGGGGGCATAAAGCTGGACAAGACCCACAGGACACGAGGAAATGGCTTGCCAGGCGATTTGCTCCATTCAAATTGCTATCCGGAGAATCCCTTGGAAATGTGCTCAGCATTCCGGGCATGGGTCCTGTCGCGGCCAAAAACACCCACCCCCCCCCCCATCCCCCCAAAAAAAACAGCTCAAGAGTCTTAACGCGTCCTCCAGCACTTATCACCTGGTACCCACCGGCTCTGTGCTCTGAATGAGCCCCCGCTAAGTAGGTTATGGTGACGGCGAGGACGCCACCGCCAGCTTCCAAAAACACTCCGTCCCCCTTTTGATGCGAGCTTAATTTCAACGGCACAATGGGCTCATCCGGTTAGAGTTTTGGACCAGAGGCACGCCGAGCTTCGTCCATCTCTAATCCAGATCAGGCTGGCTTGATTCGGGTTCAAGAGAGGGGCCCAGTTGACACTGCATGGGATTGCTGATAAAGGATAAATCTAAGCCCCTTCAATGAGATACATGGCAGGGATCTCCTCAGCTACCCAAGTGGGAAGCACAATAGTTGTTCTTGGCCAGCTCTGGCTGAGAAAACCAGATTCCACCCTGCCCCCCCCAACCTAAAAACCCCCCGAATAGGCCCAATTCCCCTGTCCACACCACGTACAGCTTCCTTCATGCTTGTTTCAAGAAAAATCGGGGGGCGGGTGCACATTTTCCTCTTCGTCCTCGGCGTCGGTTAAAGGTTAAACGTTGACTTCCCAGCAGAATCCACACAGCCAGGGGGGGCCAGGCGCCCTGGCGTGCTCCCACAGCCCCCGTTAACTATGGCGGCACGGAGACAGCTCCCCCTGCACATTCAGCATTTCACCAACGTGTTCGTGAAAAAAAAAATAAAATACGAGGCTCCCCCCAGTTTGTCACCTGTCAAAGTCGGCCTCCGGATCTGGCCTGGCCTTCTGTCAGAGGTGACCACTCGTCCGCCATAATAACAGGGCACCGTTAAGACAGCTAACGAATGCTACGTGGAATTTTTTATGCCGGCAGAAGAGCTCAGCAGTGGTGACACTGGTGGACACATGACATGTGCACGTCCCCCCCGAACAGACGTTGCATAACAACGTTATTCCGGATGCACGCGGCATGGGGCGACATTTACAAAAAAAAAAACGGTGATGAATCAAGAGCCTGTGCAGTGAATCCGACGATCGTGGTCGTGGTGGAAGCACCTGATAAATAATACAGTAAAGCTCCCTTGACGGAGGATTCAATGACAAGAGGAGTCAGTGACATGGAATCAGGCAGCCCGCTACCCAAGCACGCCCTGTCAAGGTAAGTTTTAAATCAATGCTCCAGAAAGTTCCAGGCTTCAACCCCCCCATATCCCCCTCAACACACAAAAAAGATCCATGACAAGACCGAACAATGTCATCTTTGACTTGAAGTTTATGAGACTTTGGGACAGGTCAGTGATCCATGACGCGGAGGGCAGACTTTGAAGGAATGACTCGCTCCCAGCTGCTCTCCAACATGTTACTGGGGGCCTGGCGCACAGGGGTCCTTGCAGCCGCGACATGCGAGCAGCTCGAAATTTAACTCTCCTTAGTCCACCCCCTCCCCGCACGTATCTACAAGCCGCGAGGCCGTCCGCTAATTAACCGGCTGGGCTCCACTCCACAGCTCCCACTGGATGCCAGGCTGCCTGGAGACTCTGGCGTCCTGCGTAAACACCAAAGATGAGAAAGTGAAAAGGAAGACTGTGAGAAAGCGAGAGAGACAGAGGGAGGAAAGGGGAAGGGGTTGTCGAATTTGACATGTCTCGCCACGGTGGCCCACACCCCTGACGCCACACCGGTCCTGCCTTGCGGGCACCGGCCACTGATTTACATAGGTAATTTTACCTTTGAGTTACCGGGGTCGCGACCTTTGACCTCGAGGGTTAGAGTTGTCAGAGACAGACCTTGTTTTTTTTTTGTTGATTTTTTCCCCCTGCGCTTGTCACTCCTTTCAAGAAATGGAGAAGAACTTCCTCGGCAGCCCTACGGCGTTCAGTGCACTAGCGAACCAGCGCTGCGCCACAAGACTTTACAGAGGGAGGAAGAAGCCAGTGACCTTCGGAGCTCTGTGACAGTAGCACAGTCCCTTGAGCAGCAAAGGCATCTTTTTGATATTTGGAAATGTGTCATGTATTTTTTTTCCTCTCTCTTTCCCTCTACCGCTCCCCCCACCTTTCCCTTTTCCTTACACACGGAACTGTCATATTGTTGTTGGCATAAAATGCAACACATCCCGGAGTTGTGATTTCCTTGTTTGCTCGGGAAAGGGAAGGGAAAAAAAAGTGTCACCTGCAACGGATGACAAGTTTTTGTTTTAGCTCAAAGCGACTCGGCGCCCGTGAGACTCAGAACCGTTTTGATGCCGGGAGACTAAGACTCCCAAAAAATGGCGGAGATTTTTGGCTGACAGGCTTTCCGCAGTGGCAGTGGGGATACACGGAAGTCCCGACGCCGGGAACCTGACAGGAAAAGCCGTGCTAATTTTAGCATTTAGCATCCCTCATGAGCCGTTTGCCTCTTCAGTTGCCCGGGCATTTTCCCTCCACTACACGGCATCCTATAGAGATGATAACATGGCTTGCTACGAATGACCCGCTACTAATTCATGATTTATACACCACTTTCCGGAACATTTCACTGCAGGCCAAAAAAAAATAAAGAGCGACAGAGAGAGAGAGAGAGAGAGCAAGAGTACAAATTAATTCGAGCACAGTATCTTTGCCTGTAGTGTTGCTTGTTCAAATATGGCATCTATTTGCTCAGTGGATGCTTTTCATAATGGATCTGATGTTTGATTGAGATGTTAAATGGCAGATAGGCACCAGGGTCAGGAATGACAGTGGCTATTACATGTGTCATTCACAAGTTCATGAGGAACGCAGTCTGTCACGTGACGGATCGCACACAATCCAATAATTCTTACAGTTCTTGCTCCATTGTCAATAGCCGTGCCCCAGGGACCGAGATTATTTGAAAGCGGGGAAATAGATGACTCTTAATTTGAGTGCTTCTGACTGAAATTGGTTCAGATTTGGGTTTCACAATGTCTGAGACAAAAAGAGACACAGAATATCCCTCAGAATATTAACCATTCATGTAGGTTCTGTTTTAAACAGTTTTTTTTCATTTATATTTATCCTTTTTTCCCAAATGATGCTTTTATTATACAAGTAACACTTAATTTCAGTTATTTTCCCAAAAATTTCCTTAAGTGATCATTTAAGTAATTTCAAATCCCGCATAACTGGAATTTATGAATAATGCAGCAATGTGTGAGTGGCACTGTTTCCTCACATTACTGGGGTTGTTTGTTCAAGTCCCACCCCTACTCTGTGTGTGCAGGATGCACATTCTCCCTGCATCGCACTGGCTTCATCTGGCTCCTCAGATTTCCTCCTACAGTCAAAATCATGCAGTTAGATTAATTGGTATCTCTAAATTGACTGTAGTGTGTATGTGCCCTGTGATGGACCAGCATTCCGTCCAGGGTGTCCTCTGCCTTGTCCTCTGTATTAGTCTGGCATCCAGCACCAACTCTGACTAAATTAAGCAAGGTGGATGGATGCTGATATGTGATTTTAGCTACTTTTCTTCAAACAGTGTCAGAATTTGTACAATTTAATATTAAAACTGAAATAAAAGCACTAATAGTTTTTAAAAACACACTAGCAAATGTCAATATTTATTTGCAGTTTTCTTGCAGAGGTCAGCTTTGCGGGTATTTGTCTTTGTTTTCTGGTTTGCGTTGTATGTTTGGGGATCACTTCAGCCCAAACGGCCACAGACAAACTCATAAGTGCCATCCTGAGATGAGGCAGCTCCTAGTCACATTTCCTGCACTAGGAGAGAGAAGGAATTGGCCAGGATGCCGGCACGACATCCGTCTTGTGCAATAACTCTAGCAGAAAACAGGAGCGTCTCACTACCGATGAAATATCAAAGAGACTTCACAGCATCCGTGCTACGCGAAGTCTGCCAAAGAGCGCTTGACACCTAATCAGGTTCAGTCTGCCGAAAGTCGCATTCATTACTTCCTACAGATCAAACATTCTTTAAAAAGAAAATGCATCCTGCAGTTGTTCATGCTTCAACCCAACCTTTGGCATCAGGGGCAAAACTTTTAGTTTCTTGCGACTGAGCACCACAGTGTGACCCTGGACTGGTCGGTGGGTTTTTGGTTTGCACTAAATGGTGGCCATGAGAAGTGGTGTGGTTTGTTAAAGCTTGACAGATTTTTGTGCATATTTTCAGGAAACAGAGGTAAAAAGAAAAAAAAAAGTGGTTCTGGTAGGATAGAGAAGGTGTTAGAGAGAGAGAAAACAGAGACTCTGAATGTAACGTCGTCCCCTCGACAGTTGTGCAGCCTGTTAAAGAATGTCAGCCAAACAGCGCAGGGGGGATACAGACGTACCGCAGTACGCTGGCCCGGCTCGCATTCTGCTGCCTCCCCGCATTTCACTGCGGTCCGATTTTGCGACCAGACGGCCAGAGCTAACCGTCCCACGGTCACTCAGCTGCTGAACATAAAACAGGAAAATGTAACAGTATATCTGTGGATAGTTTATGGAGGGACGTGACCCCCTGGTTCACAAAACCACTAGCAGACATAAATAAATAAAAATAAATAACAATAATAAATGAAATGCATCGTGACCCAGTACTGGATAAGCTTTATGGAAGATCGATAAATGAAATACATGAATTTTACCTGAACCCCTCCTCCTGTACACAAATCTTTTCAGGAGCACAGCTACTTTCTATTACATTTTTATCATCAAGGGTTGATTCTGGCACAAACGATACAGCTGAAGTTGTCAAAATACACACCTAAAATATGCCTCGTATAGCAGGAAAGGCTACCTTGCCCCCCAAAACTGTAGAAGAAAAGAAGGGGACAGATCCCAGCTTGTTAAAATCAGAACATATTTACTATATGCTGTTCATTATTGTTGTATTCAAATGCTTTTTTTTTGTCTCCCACAGGTGGGACACAGAGACTCTTTTTTTGTAGATATTCAACATAACTAAAGAATAAAACACCTGACAGAACCTATGGCAGCTTCTGCAACTTCATGAGGAAATAAGACTGGCTCCTCATAAAAAGAGTTCGCAGCAAATAAATGCCGCACGCTGACAGACAGGGACGGAAACATAAACGCAGAAAGGAAAGCCATCATTAAAACAGGGGGGGTCATTTGCTGTGTGAATTTATTCCGGGACCCGTGGAGCCCTAGCAGGGCCAGTACACCCCAGCAACATACCAGGGATTCCTATGTTCTGCTTAATCTTTTTTGATATTAACTGGCGATTCGGATCTAATTTTAGTGAATCAGTCACAAAGGCCCGTGTCTTCTTTTAAATGGAGGGATCTAACGTCCCTTTAAAAGAGTAATTCAGCAGACATGCAGCAGTACCATTCTCTGTCAGTCTTTCCATTCACTTCAGATAATAAATGTCATGTGGTGTCCCATCTCATACAGAAATCATGCTTAGTCTTTTTTTTTTTCTTTGCGTCTCCGCTCTACCACTTAAAAAAAAAAAAAAAAACTTTTCTATTTTTTGCAGGATGTGACAATACCTAATGCCATATATATATATTTTCCAGACCGTTACTGATATTTGGATTAAACAAGATAGATATTTTGCACATTAGAATATCAATATTTTGTGGAATAAAACATTTTACATATGAGAAGGATGAGGCACAGCAAATGAAAACCTCCAGAGAGCGAAGAAGCGGCTGCAGACTGACTTTGGGACACTTGCAATCCTGCTGCCCAGGTAAGTTTAATTGAACCGCATTGTTTTATGTACCCCATTGTTGAGATTCACACTGATGTTTACCAATGGTTTAATAAATCTACAATTCACTCTGTTTCATTATTTCTGTTTTTATTCATGCAAATGTACACACCAAGCTATTCTGCGTTCAGCTTTAATTGATCCTCTATGCTGAAAATAAAATTAGGTCTTCGTGCCATTAATATATTTATTTTGTTTTTGCCTACAAACTGTCATAAAATATAATCAGCATATACTATTTGATTTAGCATTATTATTTTTGTTATTTATTATTAGCAATATTATTATTGTTGTTGTTTTTATTGTTGTATTGTTGTTTATTATTTTAGTAAAAGTGTTCAGTTTTAAAAGAACCAGATTTTCATAAGATTAAAGATAAAAATTTTAATCCCAAGTAGCAAAATAATTGTCTGCTTTTTTCAAACTGCTGATGTTTCGTTGTAATGTAACAGTTCTTTAATTTGAAACCTCTTCTGCTCCTGTGTATTGCACATTTTCTTCGCTCTTTGTTTAACATGCAGGACGCCAGTCGCCATTGAGGGGATCACTGGCATTGTAGCACCACCAACTGTCGAGCGGCGGTACTACCGCTGACGGCTGACCTTTCGCGAGACCGATAAGGTTATACGCAGATTATTGAACTTATTTACTTTGCAAAACAACCAATATGTTTAAACCGGCATCTTTGCTGTAAGTCAACGGAAAAACAATGCCGGGTATTTTTAACCTTAAAAAAACCCTCCAGATGCGTTCGCCACGGTATAAATCATGATGCAACTTTAATAACGCGGGGCCAAGATCGTTGGAAAATCACAGCAGTAGCTCGGGGCTAAAGAGCTAAAATGAGGAGCTTCTCCCGTGTCTCACCTACAGATGGGGACTTGGCTATGCGCGGGCATAAGCGTTCGGATTGATCGCCGCAGTAGGTTGATGGCCGTTCCTCGTTTTGATGGATTCGACCGCACGCGAAAAAAAATAAATAAAAAATAAAATAAATTCCAGATCGGTGCACAGTGGACCTCAAACCATGTCAGCTAAAAAACCAAAGTGCCACAAAAACGGAGGGGGAAAAAGTGACAGCTGTGAAGAGAAACTCTGCAGGCAGTCAATGGCTTGTGTGATTTATCGGTCCATCTGCCCCGCCGCGGTGAGGACAAGTTTCCCCCCGTTTGGATGGAAGGGGACGCGGGGCGCATCTCTGCAGACCGGGGGAAACTTCGCACAATGCGCAATTAAAAGGAGATCCGTATTTATGACGGGCAATTAAAGTGCAGGGCACTGTTTACTGATAATAATTTAAAAAAGAATAATACCATTTACTGTAAAATTAATTATCAGTTACGGAGTCAAAGTGGTTTGTATATTTTCAACATTTCATCACTGTGATTTTATTTATTATTAAAAATTACATTGTCACTTTTAAAAAGGCAAGTTTACAGGTAATTTCCCAGATAAATCCGTAACGGTTTTAGTTGTGTGGAGGATGATTCTTCACACCCATCTCTTATGCCACCCCCGCGGTCCCCCCAGCCTTGACCTTCTGGGGCCAGGCGCTTCCTGTCTGGGGGTTCCAGCAGACTCCTCATCCGGGGCGGCCGGGCCAGGCTGTCAGAGGCCATCTTTGCCTCCTGTGTCAGGATGTTGCTTTTGCCTCTCTAGTCTTTCCTGAATTCGGGAAAAATCCCCCCGTTTTCTGCACATTTTTCCGGGCGAGGGTTCCTGCTGCAAATAGCTGCTCTTAGAAAAATAACCCAGCTGTTTTGTTTCCACTGTGTTCTACGTATGTGTTTACATATTTTTATATATTTTTTTCCCAGTCAGGAAAAAAAT
>JAODKF010000047.1:5401382-5415642 GCA_026779585.1 Mormyrus proboscirostris
TCCCGTCTGTGTCCTCAGCTGGGATCCATCTGCATGAGGATTTGCGGCTCACTACATCTGCAGCATCATCAGCAAGGTGAGGCGAGGGGGGCTCTTCTGGGGGGGTGGTGGAGGAGAGCAAATTAAAGCTCACCGCAGGAGTCGCGCGCCCCTGGCACCGTCCTTACGCCACAGCTGCCGATACAACACCGCCATCCGACATCCTGACACACGCGACGGGCGGGGTGCCCCACGCGGTCCAATGCCAGCGCTGCAGCGCCAGGGGCGCCAAGTCCCAGAACCCCTTGCCGCCCCCCCTCACCCCTCCCGGAACAGGTGTACGACATCCTGTTGCTAGTCCTGGGGGGGGCTGAGGGCACGGAGACTGGCACCTGAGGAGAGCACAGCCGAAAATAACAAAAGGAGGCTAGGATTCAGGATGACAAGCTCATCGATAATATTTCAGATGGAGCAGACCCGCCGTTCTGATTGCAAATGGCCCCTAATATCCCTTGTAGACCACCATCAGGCACAAAATGAGCTCATTATTTATTATTTTCATTGGAGCCGAGTGTCTCTCCGGCCGTACGGATACGCAACTCTGCCCCAGGGTCTGTCACATCGCCCCCTGGTGGGCTGCGGTGTCCCAACATTTAGTGCCCTCCCCACCCACCCACCCCCCCGGAAAGTCTTCAAGCAGTCCACATGTTCTCAAAGGGGGGGGGGGGGGGCAGCAACCAAAATTGCCTGTGCGGAGTTTGTTCCTTTCCAGAAGCCATGGTATTGATGTGTAAAGATGCTTTGTAGGCAGAAGCAGGTGTTTCCAGTAGGACGTTATAGCATAAAAGGTCCATGAAACATGCAGCCTTCAGTGGGTTCTCAAGAGCAAGGTCACCGTGGTCCATTTCGTCACTTAATTTCATTTTGAGTATAACAGCAGGCGGTGAGAAGTGGCTTTGACAAGCTGACAGAATGAAGAGGGGAACCATTATTTTGGAAAAAATATGTGATGTAAAACAGGATATAAATACCAATGTGCGAAATAGATAATCTACGGTAAGTCGGATGGACCAAAAGAGGCAGTGAATGAAATAAAAACCTGTGATATTAAAGATGAGACAGAATCTTGGCATTGGGAAAGTTGGATGAGTGGAAGAATGTGCGAGCAAGTTTTTCACAAAGGAGGGAGGTCAAATGATGGCTTACGTGGCAGACGGCAGTTTTTCATCATTAGCCGCGAGTCTCCTGCTGCTCAGGTTAAAACACGGCCAGAACACACGCTGTCCGTGTCAAATGAGGCAATTCAGTCGCACCTGATGCACACAGCAACCCCCGCGGGCCTCGGGGGCCTGCGCCAACGCGAGGTCATGTGACACGCCAGCACCTGTACTGTCCATTGCGCGCTAACCTTATTCTGCTAATATAAGGGATCACTTGGGGCCCAGCGGCGACAAAGCGGCAGCTATCCCAGCCCACCGTCGCTGCATTTTTAAAACACGGCCTTTCAAAATAAAAGTAAGTAAACATTGTACTGTGTTTGATCTCTCGTAAAACTCCTTTTAAAAATCATTGTCACTAGTTTTTACATGTTCCACAGTGTTACCCAATGAAAAAGTATTTAAGCTAGTTAATTGTAGAGAATGATGCATTTATACTGTACTATGATGTTTACTAGCAGAAATATTTTACTAGGATAATTATTATAGATATTATTACTATCATCACTAAGTTAAAGCTAGCCGTTATATGATAGTAACGGTGCCCAGTACACCTCCCACTGAGTAACAGGCCAAAGCTGTCTCACGGACAGAGGCACCCTGCGGCATGATCCTGGGATTCTGAGGACACATTCTTGTCGTTTCTGCTCACATTAGTATTTGGAAAATGAATAACTTAAACTGCTGTCCATGAATATAACCCCCCTCCCCCATAAAAAACAAAAAAAAAAAAGAGGACCCATAACCCAGGCTGTTTACTGCAGGAAAGGTAAGTGGGGCAGAGCCAGAGCCGTGCCAAGCGGCAGCTTTGGAGGCGCAGGCCTCTCGGCGCAAGTCAGCCGTAAGCGGCGGCAGATTTGTCAGACTGGCAGCGGGCACCGCAGTGCTCCCCGACGAGGCGGTAAAACGCCTGGCACTCGCCTGGCACGCGCCCCGGCAGCGCTGGCCACGGCGACGCCCCCACACGCTGTTCGGGCCTGAGTGCACTGCGCTCGAAATAATGACTTTAATCAGCAGAAGTTAATTACCTTCAAATATACATTCGTGGCAGGGCAGTTTGGCAGCGGCCCACGGGCGTGGGGGAGAGGCGCTGTCGCGGAGAAGTCAGAGGTTAGCTGGTGTCCGTCCCACGCCACAGTGCAGCCCCCGCCTCCTCACACAGGACTCCGCCTTCGGTGGACAGGCCCTCCAGAAAAACACACTCTCACAATTTCCGCAACCAAGACCTGAAGCATTTGCTGCTTTCCTGCGGACCTGGGTGGGGAGGCGTGGGGGTGCGGGAGGAGAGGCTGACGGGGAACAAAAGACAGGTTGCGGTAAATTATCACCTTCATATTAAGACTGTAAACAAGCAAATTGCCAGGGAACAGGTGCTGCGGAGAGCGGCAGACCCTCGGCGATCATGCCATTTGAAGAAGGCATCTGGACACACTTTACAGCACAGTAACACGGGAGCCAGAAGAAAATTAAAGATTAAAGCAGTCAAATAAAAAAGAAACATAAAAAAGATATTTCATAAGCCAATTCAGTTACACCGCAGGCTCCTGTACCGTCCTTTAAGACACGCAGGCAGAATTGTTGTCTAATAAAAAGAAAAATACGACCCCATTAAAGGTGCAGAATGATCAAGCTGAAATGCTGATAATTGTGTAATGACTGTGAAGGAGCCCCGTTAACGACGAGCTAGCTAAACGAGCGTTAAACACCCGGACATCCTCGCTACAGCAGTGGAGGTGTATGGGAGCCCAGCCTCCCGGCAATGGCTGTTTGGGGGTTGGGGGGGTGACTTTTGGGGTCACAGTGAAGCAAATGGGATTTCTGAAGGATGCCTAAGGAAATGTTTCTGAGTACATTATTAATAATGCAAGTTTCTCTCTTACTTTTCCTAGATAAATGGCATCTTCACACTAATTAACGCAACGTCAGTTGCAAAATTATGATCCTCTTGGACCGAAAATTTGAAAACAGAAGCTGTTCTTTTGCTCAGAACATATTGCCTTCACTAAAATGATGAACATAAACAAATAAACAACGCTTTAGCTGCTGAATATAATTATCCAAAAATGTTAACGAGCTGTTGTCTGAAGTAAGAAACCTAATACAGGAAAACAATTTAGCTCCACATCAGCCATATTCTTTTTTAAATACACAAAAACATACTGGAATAAACACAAACATACCAGTAAATCCATTGAAACTGACCACTTCTGGGTTTTTTTCAATTGTAGGTCTCCACACATAACTGATTAAATGCTTCTTTTATTTTTTTTTTTTGTATTTTGCTGCATGTTTAAAAACAGCTGGTAGCTGGAACATTCATACAGTCACCCCTGATACTGGTGAGAAACTTTAGAATTAGATGCATTAAAAGGTGGTATCGTCCGGAGGGACACTCTATACATTCATGTAAATATCACCATGCAGAACTGTTGTTCTGACAAGTTGGAACATGCCCGTTGTCCTGAAGACAATCTGCCATATATGGATGCTGAGAGGCACAAGAAAAATGCTAATGAAACAAAGCTCTTAACGATGTGACCCAGGTCTTTTCAATAAACCGAACTCTCTACTCTGCTAAGATTCGCATTATACTTAATAGTATCTTCTAGGTACACCCAGCGTCCTCTGGTGCGAGGTTAAAAAGGTTAAGAACACCTCTCAAGGTTCCCCGAACCTCAGGCAGTTCCAGCTGTGGTGGTCTTGTCAGTTTGCCTGTCCGGGATTTCGATGGTGAAACATGGAGCCAAACGGAAGGTCACAGCATCAGTGAGGAAACACAGACAAGTTTCGGGTGCTGTTAACACGGCCGCAGGTTAAGGTGGCTCCCAGAAACCATCCGAGAGGGAGTGGTCATGCGGGGAGATGGGAGGGGGGTCTCCACGGCGTCCAGGTGCAATTCTGTCTCACTATGGGCTTGACACATGAAGAGGTGCAGAGAGATTCTCCCAGATACACCTCAAGAAGGGTCTGCATCCTGTGTACAGTGTGTGTGCGGCTGTCTGTGTAAATACAGAAGTCCGATTCGTCTACAAACTTCCTTAGTATAGTACAAATAACTCCAGCATCATAATAAAGACCTGAAATGCTCGATATAGGCCACACGACATCACTAGTGTCCACCACACTCACCACCAGAAACATATTTTAATTTTTGGAGAATATTTTCTCCTCTTGCTAAAAAAGCTGTGTGTTATTTCATATTCAGAAGCCTTGACATTTCTCTCTGCAGCCGACAGCCACATTATTCCCGCCAGACAGATGTACCTTTAAAAAAAACCCAGAGCCGTTAATATCGATATGCCGGCAGACGTGGGTACATGCGTGTGCGTGTCCGGGACACGGCAAGCCCTTGGCCTGTAATTGCGTGTGACGGTGTTAGCGCGAGAAGGCTAACAATGCTGCGCTCTCTGCACTGAAGCAGGCACCAATATCAAAGCCCCCCCCCCCGTATCCGTCCTAGATCACTAACTCCCTCTTGGCCAGAAGAAGGAACTCAATACGGGGGCCGGGGGGGCAGGCCGCCCTGGGCTTCCTCTGGGCGCCCTTTCCGGCCTCCCCAACTCAGCCTAATCAGGGGCTGGATTCGCCAGCTAGCCACACTCCCGCTCCCCTTTATCTCTGGGGTCAGGCCCAGGGGTGAGAACCAGCTGCGTCTCAGGGGAGGGGGTCAGGGGGGGCTTGCGCACAGCCGCCCGTGGGCACAGACCCGGGGGCTCCTGGCTTGTCGCCCCCCACCCAAGCCCCATCGGCCTTCTTCTGCTTTGTGAATTGTGACAGGGGATTAAAATGTAAGAAGGGGGGGGCGCAGAAATGGAAAGTAATCCCGGCTGTATGTTAAAAGTCCTTCTGGGGAAGTTTTCCAAAGTTTATCTACTGCTTTTGCACTAAAACAAACAAAAAACAAAACCTCGATATATCCATTCGGCCATTCTCATTCAGTAGACGGCTATGATGAGCCTCACACACATACACAAGCAAAGGTTCCTTAATTTGTCTGAGCCCCAGTGCTGGTGCTAGAGACAAACTTGGGGGAGGTCTATGTCCTACAATGACCGTAGCACCCCCATGAAATGGGTTTCTTTTTTTCCAAAGTATCTGTAAAATCATATAATGCTCCATCTATCACATTTATTAAATTTCTAAACCAAGTATCCATTGAAAAGTATTTCAAAACGATTGCGACGTCATCTGTCACCTCTGACCCCGACTGATATCTTGCAGCCTGAAAGTTACAGCATCCGTTCTAAACTGTGCGCACAATTATTAGGCAAGCGACCATTCTGACATTATCGTTATTTCTGTTCACATTTTCCAACTCCAATCCATGTACACCTGAATGCTTCTTGGACTGAATCATAGCCAGGTGATACGTATTTGTGTAATGAGGGAGGGTGTGACCCAAAGTGCTTAACACCTGATATAGGACACGCATAATTATTGAGCAGCTTCATTACCTCAGGTGAAATGGGCCAAAAAGGAGATTTAACTAACACTGAAAAGTCAAAAATTGTAAACTGCCTTTCAGATGAATGCAACAGTCTTGAAATAGCAAAATTATTGAGGCATGACCACGGGATAATCAGAAGTTTTGTCGTGAGTTGTCAACAGGCTCATTAAAAAAAAAAAATCACAGAGAAGGAGAGTCACGACAAGCTTTGAGAAGGAAGAAAATGAAAAGATTACACACGCATTGAGAAGGATTAAATGTGAAACTACTAGGAACCCAGTAGCCTTCAGTGAAACCATAATCCTTGAGCTGCGATTGAGCAGGATTGCTGAGAAATACAAGGTGTAAAGTGCTCAGAGACATAGCTATGGTATGGAAGACTGAAAAACGACCACCACTGAATGAGATTCACAAGTTGAAGAGCTTAGACTGAGCCGAGAAATAAACAGATTTTTCGAGGTTGTTATGGACAGATGAGATGAGTGACTCTTGTTGGACTAGATAGATGGAACCATGGGTGGATCACTAATGGATCACTAATCAGGAAAGTGGAGGGTACTGGTACGGGCTGCTATCATTAAGGATGAGGTAGTTGGACCTTTTTGAGTTGTAGATAAACTAAAAATCAACTCCCACACATACTGCCTGTTTCTGGAAGATAGTTTCATCAATCGGTGGTACAGGAAGAAGTCTACAGCATTCAGGAAGGCCATGATTTTTATGCAGGACTATGCTCTATTTCATGCACCCAAGTACTCCACTGCTTGGCTTGACAGCAAAGACCTCAAATATGACCTATTCCTTCTTCACCTGACTTAAATCCTGTTGAGAACTTGTGGGCCCATTTCAAACATGAGATTTACAGTGAGGGGAGACAATGCACCTCTTCAAATAGCATCTATAATAATAGAGGCTGTGGGTGCTGCTTTAGTGAAAGGTGATTGTGAACAGACCAAGATACTGATAGATTCCACTGATGGAAGGTTCCTGGCAGTTACTGAAAAGAAGGGGAGCTATATTGGTCACTGAACGTTTTTGGAAGACCTAACATATATTTTTGTCATTTTGTGTTACTTATTTGTCATGCTTACACTACAAATTGAGAAGAAACAAGTGAGCTATTTGTTATGTAGTTGCCTTATAGTTTTGCACACTAATAGTTGCCTAATAATTGTGTCCACATATATATTCCTTTGAGGAAGAGACAGTTCACTCTTCCTTTGCTAAGCAGTTAGCTTTGAGGTTTAATAAAATTTTGGATTGACTGCAAACATTGTGTTTGTTCAACAATAAAATGAATCCTGAGGAACTCAATTTGCCAAATAATTGTGCATGCAGTGTAAATAATTTGGCTCCCCCATAGCACTGGCAATGCTAAATCACGAGCACATGTGTGACAGGGAGAGCATGACAGAGGAGGAGAGGAGGTTTAGGTGTGTCTGTTTTGGGGAGAGAAGCCAGAAATGCAGATATCGATGCCAGTTCTGTGGGTTTAAAAGACAGTGAATCTCCAAGGTGGCTTTGACGGTATAAATATCTATATTTTTGCCAGCACTTTAACGCCACACTTAAATTTAACCAAGTCTGACTGATAAATAGCCTGTGAGTGGATGTTCATTCTTCACTGCCCGTTTCAAGCTATTTTCCGAAGAAAAAAAAAGAAATTAATAAATAAGAATCTCACATCACAGAAATTGATTCTCATTTCTGTCTGGTTTCATGACTCAAGTCCGGACAGCTAGAGAAGACATTATGTCAGTCTTCTTCATTAATCCCCAGGACAAATTAACCAATGGTCCTGGGAATATTTGCTGCACGTTAAGAAAAAAAAAATGCGTTCCCTGTGTGCGGCTGAGAAAAATGTCTTCGAAATGTCAGGGCTCCTTTAAGCATGAACGGGGGAGCAGCACTGAATGGGAGACGTCTGGACTGCAGAAGGTTCTGTCAAGTCCGTTCAGCCTCAGTGCCCTGATCACTTCATGATGTGTGGAAAATATAACTTTGCGGTATTCCCAGCACCTAGCAGAACTCTGACCTGTCTGGATTGAATTAAATTACTTCCCACGGAAGGCAGAAGCCTTCCCATAATGAGAACAACGTGGTCGTGTCTAAACAGGTTCAGGCAAAGTTTTCATATTAGAAAAAAAAAACTCAGGGAAACCCCAGCAACTAACTGCAGGGAAAATCCAGAAGGTGGCTTCACTAGCAATCAGGATTTATTGAAAACAGATTGTAATTCCTGGAAGGAAGCCCAGAAATTGCATTTTTAATGCTAATTTTCATACACTGCTGTAAAACAGTCATAGTTCGTTATCCGCCAATGCGAATGCCAAGCGAAGTTAATTACCAGACACTTTCACGTAATGGCCAAGTCTGTTGAAGTCTGTCCTAACGAATCTGCGACTGGGCGTGTGACATGGGCCTCCATCCACAGAGGCCTGCCACAAGCTGCACCTGAAATTGCCGCTGTGGAAATCAACCAAAGTGGGGGGTCACTGGGCAGTAGCGTGTCAGCGGAGGAGTCGAGGAAGGCAGGTAAGACCTCAGCACCTCCTATTTGAGTGGCACACCACCATTCTTCCCCACAAGGAACCAGGCTGATCAAATCATCAAGTAGCCAATGCAGGCAAGCTGATCACAAGGACTTTGCCGTAGCATTTGGCCAGCTAGCAACTTATTATTCAGCTACAAGTTTTGCTCGAGGTCTTCTACCCGAGAAAACGATAAAGGGGAGTGCTGATCTTCTCAGCTTCATTCATGAAAGCTAACAGGCACGCAGAGATAATGGATACCAGACAGCACTATAATGTCGTTCTGAAGAGGCCGATGGCTTACACGGCTCGGCACCGGTTTTTATACAGACGGCAGTATGAATTCGAGAGCAGCATTCTCCCAGTTGGGGGGGAACAGGGATTAGATCTGAGGTAGGACATGACACGGTGGTTCCCAGGAGCACGAAGCCAGTCCTGGAACCTCTTACATATCTTACTAGATACAATGGTCCCAGCGAGCTTCGGATGCTAAACTTCAAATTATCTTACAACAAGGATTTCTGCTAAACAAACAGATTGCGCTAAACAATTCACACCAAGCAATGAGCTTGGCACAGTTTTAGGTCCTTTATGTGTGCATGTGTGTGTGTGTGTTTTTCTTGATATCTGTAGGCCACATTAGAATGAGCAACAAAATCAAGGGGTTGGCGACACAAAGGACAGATTACTGGAGATTAAGGAGGAGCGTCTGGTCGCAACTGGAGAGCCTGACAGGCGGACAGGCTATCGAGGGCCGATAAGAGAACAGAAGAGGAACACTCTGTTTCAAAGGACGAGCCCACGACGCGCTGCTGGCTGGAGAACTTGGCCCAGGCGCCTTCATGGCAAACGTGCCAGATCGCGGTAGCGCTGAAAATAGGGAGCATAGTCGGCACGAGTAATCCATCCGCATCCCGGTTTATTAGCATTAAATCTCGAGAAGGTCGCTTGCTGCTACAAAATAAAAAAAAAATCAAAGGAAACAAAGCCCGCTCTTTTCAATTTCCAACGTGGCAGTTGTTTTCATCTAGACTGTTTGTTCAAGCGGACATCTCATGGCGCTCATGGATATTTCGAGATGGACAGCTTGTCCTTCTGAAGCGGACGCTTCGCCGTTTTTTATTCTCCGGTTTTATGACATTTCGGAGCCAGCTGGCTTGCACAAAAAGAGAAGAGAAATAAGCTCCTTATTGCGAAGACCTGGTATTTACTCTGCACCAGGGCTGAGAGTTCTCATTATGTGATGTTCATGAGGCTTCCAGTGCTAATTGGTCTTCCAGTGAAAACAGAAAAGACTCTCGGAAAATATGACTGCAGGCGATATGAAGCTAATTAGGGAGTTTGCCACTTTAAGAAGCCTCTGTCTGGCAGAGACACAGTTTGCTGAGATAAACAGAGATGCCCACAATAGCGGTTTTCTGTGAGAAAATTCTTTGAAATTCGCTGGGAAAAAAGAGAGAAAAACACATTATCATTTTGCTGTTAAATACTTTAATGGTATTTGTTAACAAAATGGATTACCAGATTTCCTTGAAGCGCTGGCGTTTGCATTTGGCAGTGTTTTACTGCTAAATTTTACAAATGTCAACAGAAAATCCACCACTCTCAACTTTTAATCCTTCTGTGAAGATGCATGGCATTAACTGGGAAATTTTCCAAAACCAAACTTGTTTTGCAGATTTTTCTTGTTTGATATTATTTGGGAGATGAACATTACCTCATAAATATCTTTTTATGTAATCAGTCATATAACATACTTATTACAACATTGAGTTTTTCTGTGTTTAATGTATGGTGCAAATTACTTTTTTATATTCAGATAACTGATTACAAAACTATTTAGTTGTGTTGTGTACTGTTCTGTTCTGTAATCAATAAAAAAAAAACTTATGATAAATAAATTAACATCTATCCATCGTCCATCCAACCTTTTTCTAACCATGAATATTACTAAAGTTAATAAACAGTAAGATTCAATATTAAAAATGTCCCCGTATGACCTTCCTGTAAAATAACAGAGCTTGCTACAGCAGCTCACTAAGAATTAGCCTTTGTAACCTGCACTGCCAAAATACCAGTGAATGGCTTTGAAAACGAGCAGTTTCTGCTTCCCGTTCCAAAGATTACCTCCTGAGAGGCACTTGAACTTTCCAGAAAGATGCTCCAAACAGAAAAAAAACAGCTCGTTTCCAATCAGAGCACGCTGAGCATACGTTCGGAAAGGTTAACACTGTCCAAATATCATATTTTACTGCGGCTTAATGTCGGAGCCCCTGACACTGTGAGCTGAAGGACCAGAGGTCTGTCCTGTTGTTTTTTACACAATATTAACCTTCAGAAAGTAAAATTGACCGAAGGATATTCTTTTTTTGCCTTTATGTGGCACTGTGCAGATGGGAATAACCCTGTAGGAAGCAAAGACGTTGAATAGCGATGCAGTTTCCGCTTCAGATCAAACCACACCGCCTCCATGCGAATCGTGCATCAATGCGAGCGAGCGCTGTAGGCCCAGCATTGATAAGGCTCATTGAGAATTATGCTGATGGAGTTTAATCTTCTGAAATCATTCGCCACACAGTCGGATCCCTGCTTTGGAATGAAGTGCAAAGGAACACTTGCTCCCGTTATGCAGGACCACAAACCGATTCGGGATGGCAACGCTGGGGGAGTCAGAGCTATGTTTGTATATATAAGGTAAAAAGTAAATAGGATTGAGAGACGAAGGGGGAGTGCATGCAGGGGTCTCAGAGGGCTTGTACCTCATTGAGGTAGGCAGAGCGCTGCCGTCTCTCTGAGCTACACAAATGAATGCACAAACTGTCTAACAGCCCAAGGTTTAGATCTGTAGCTCGGGGCTCCACGGTGGTGTGATCCTGATGTAGCTGTTTATTCTTCCAGGACCCGCCACTCAGGGACGCCGAGTTCAACAGCCGCGACAACGCATTAGCTGGCTGCGTAACTGCCTGTGAAAAATGTAGGGGGAAAAAAATACACCCACCAGCATAATATTGAGATCTCCTGAATGAGAACA
Organism: Mormyrus proboscirostris; assembly: GCA_026779585.1. Classification (NCBI taxonomy): domain Eukaryota; kingdom Metazoa; phylum Chordata; class Actinopteri; order Osteoglossiformes; family Mormyridae; genus Mormyrus; species Mormyrus proboscirostris. Next base: position 5,412,588 of record JAODKF010000047.1, read on the forward strand.
TCCTGTGTCATTTTCATTCTGGGGTGCCAGCAGTTTGTGGCGGCCAAGAGGAATATGAACCCGTACCTTTTCAGCCAAGGGGCCAGACCCTGCACCCCAGCATTACATGAATTGAATTTACATGAATGCTGAATTTCAGAATGACATGAATCAGAAATGACAGGAAAGCCCCAACAAAAGTCACTCCTCCGTAGCTGAATTTCAGCAAAACATAATTCCACTATCAACAAGAGTCTATTCAAGCATTCGTAAGTAATGATCACTTACAGTTATGTAAGAATGGACTTACAGTGGGAATTCATTCATAGTGTAAATTGATTTTTATTTTGCTTCAAAATTTATTTCCTCACTGTGCTGTAACGGACACTGAAAATGACTCAATAACTCGATTGCTTTTGTGCCATTGGCAATACCCTTACTGCCGCTTGGCCTTTCTGCTGCTCCTGGTGTGATCAAGTGTACCAAATGTCCCAGAGAAGAGAGACCCCCCCAACCACCCAATCCGAGCACAAGGAAATCAGGAACCAATTGTTTGCATTTGTAAAACAATCACTTCAAACAAATCCAACAATTCGACCCTCGACACACGTTAGACTCTGGCACCCCTCAGAAACAGCGATAACTTGTCCCTCTTTTACCGAGAACAGATGTGGTTCCAATACGCTCAGGCACGCTGGCCTGTTTCACAAGGACACAATTTGCTTTGCCTTAAAATATGCGCGCCAAGAGTCCACAGAAGCCGCTCTCCGAGTGAGCCGGAGAGAGACATCATTAGTCACCCATGGAAGGAACAGCGAATGCGGTGTCACTGATCGAGTAATCAGCAGCTCATCTGCGTCTGTCGCACGCGGCACCGTCCAGGGCCGGTTGGGTGTACCCAGGTAATATCGCAAACATCCGAGGAGTCATTAGCTCTTTGGAGGCATTAACAAAACTTATTTGCCCTTGCTGAATTTTTACGGTGTGATTCCTGAGTGTCGATTGCCTTCGGATGCACCAGTGAGCACCAGGGAGGTTCACATTATGGAAAACATCACGTTTATATACCTCCCTAGCCTAACTGGTGCACCAGGGGAGTGGGTGTGCTGTGCCAAAAGACGAAATCTCCAAAATCAGAACATGGTATTGGCAAGTTACTCCATTAGTGGAGGATTGCTTAGGGGATGGATTAATCTTAAACGGCCCCATGATTAACTATCCTGTGTGGAAATAGAGTCCTGAAAACAAACTTCTGTCTGGATGCCTGGTTTAATGGTTGAAGCAAGTTCATAAAAGACTCAAGATTCGGCTCTGATGACGCTCCCACACCATCTGAAATGAATGTGAAATGAAAAAAGTCCTGGCATAATCACTAGCTGGTGTTTTGAATGAATCACGATGCTATCACCTGTAATATGCGTAAAAATACCTGTATTTCCAGGGGCATGCTGGCAGACCCCGGTGAGACCTAGACTGCCTGTCTTAAGGTGATCGGGACAGCCAGTCCAATGGCACGTTTTAAACATAGTGAGGGCACAGTCCTGGCGGTGAGGAAGGGGGGGACACACAGAGGACGTGGTCATGACTGTTGGATAGGCGTCTCTCTCCGTGAAGCAGACAGACCCAAGTGGTCCAGGCAGGCCCGCCATCCTGGCCTCTTTGCCAGCCGTTGTTTGCTTTTCATTCCTGACCGCGGCCCTCTCATCGCTTTCCCCCACTCCCCGAGTTATGGGGTTCTAGCTGAAGGAAACAACTGTAACATATGTGGGAGGGGTGTTGCAAAGCCCTCGCCAGTTAAACAGCCCATATGCTGGGCTCTCACCATGTGCAGAAACCTCCCTACGAGGAAATCACCCCCCCGGAGAAAAATGAGCCATCCTCTCAGCAATGTTTCGAACCTTGAGCACTACACATCTAAAACAGCTAAAATGCTTATGATTTAAAAACAAATGTAATCCAACACTAAAATGCATGCACCATCACTAGTTACATTATACTGCCCCCTACTGAACGTTGGATGTTATTTTCGTTTACTTAAATATTTGTTTGTTTGTTTTTAATTGATTTTGAATGAACTGGCTAATGGCACAGATTGTCACATACTGCCAAACGTGCCATATATCTAGGCCCAATGATGGTGTGCATGGTCTGAGTTTTCTGCTAAAACAAGAAGCTGAAAACAGTCATAGGATGAGGAAGGGAGAAAAAAATAACTAGCAGGGGGGAGGCATTGCAGTTTCCTTCCATGTCCAGGATGGCATTCAATTCAAAACAGGCATGAGTGGGTAACTTTCCACTTGTGAGCGTGACGGCTCGGTCCCAGACTAATTTGAACGTTTGAGGGGGAAATGTAAGAGCATGTAAAATTAACCCTCTCAACCCGAGGTATTGTTCTTCACATCAGACAGGCTGGAGAGAAAAGGGAGATGACAGTGGAAGGGGAGGAGGGGGGGGGGCGGTGACGGGGTGTGGTGGCGGTTTGTGGAGGAAATGATAATCACATCCAGCCTCAGGTGGAGACTCTCAGCGGCCCGGGGGGAATCCCGGCGCTGACAGTCACCGCTTCTGCAGAACCGGCCTTACTGCAAGTTTCCCCTCTAATAGACACAAATGGGCTCCTTCTTCTGGTCTTTTATGAAGCATTTTGTCTTTGCTTGGAAGACCAGGTTCCCGGTGACAGGTTCCACTGGAGTCTGAGGGGACCACTCAGGTCAGCATGAGGGGGAAACTGCATTTCCATATCACAGAACAAATCCCCCACAGCAGAGCATGTGTACGACCCCCCCCCCCCCACAACGGCATCAGGGTATGTTTTGAAATTTGAAAGATTGTAATCTTTGCCCCCCGCCCAAAGAGAAAAATAAGCCCAAATTTCTTTTTGCTATGTCACACGTCCAGATTTACACCCCTCCCCCATGCATGTTGCGCAAATGTAGACAGCCAGCAAGGCTAATTATATGCCCCCCAATGTTGGGTACATCACATAGCGCTGCATCATCACGTCTGTACAGATCACATTCCGGCCACTCGGCCCCCATGACCCAGTTTATCAAGACCCAGAAATCAGTGCCTCCGG
>JAODKF010000047.1:5420929-5432552 GCA_026779585.1 Mormyrus proboscirostris
CCCCCCCAGCACTGAAAGATACATTCATGTTAGCAATAGCTACAAGGTTCTCAATGCTAGTTAATCTGGAATGATTACACTGTCGAGCGATTGCCATCAGAGACAGGATTAAAGGAAAAAGCTAAGCAATGAAAACGGTATTACAAATCACACGGGCTTCTGCGTCACCATTACCTCTCAGTAAATTATTTGTTAAATTGAGTTGCATCGGTATGTGTCATTGTATGTTTGTGCTGCCTCGGATTTTCCAGGGCAGAACGGCAGCAGAGACTCGACTTCCGACCGATGAAGAGGAAAGCGATACTTCTCTCACTGCGGGTCGCTGCCGGAGAAACAGGAATCATCCCCCTGAACACGAGTCGCACGGGAAGCTCTTCTAGGAAGTTGCCCCTCAGCGCTGTTCCGGGCTAAGAGGGATTTATGATTAAATAACCGTTTGTTTTTCATACTTCACGAATTAATCCTAACAGCCTGGGTGCAGTTTTACAGTGAAACAATTAGACTAAAATCAGCTTGTAGCTCTGGAACTTCTCTGAGCCGGTTTCCTCCCCAAATGCAGCACCACCAGGGTAATTTGTCTGTCATTTTTGTTCCATTAACTGCTCTCTCCACCTAAGCATGCCGGTGGCGGGAAGCCGCTGGCATCGCTAGCAGCGAGCTGGCTCACGTCGACCGCTCCGCTATCACGCTGTTCCAGGCAGGAAGCCACGCACCAGCCTTCAGGGTCAGTGCCCTCTGTTAGAGCAGGCCGTGGGTCATGTGACTGGGTCACGTGACATCGGTGCTGCCTTCTGTGGGTCATGTGACTGGGTCATGTGACACCAGTACCACATTCTTCTCATGGCAGAGCCACAGCATGCAGTGCCCTTGTCACATGACTCACCGAATGGAGTGCCGCTGTCACGTGACCCATAGCCAACGCTAATGGATGGCACCCACGTCCTCCTTCGGGCGGGGGGGGGGGGTTTGTGTCAGAGTTTATTGCTACAATATATTGCTGTGCATCAGAAAAGAACAAAAAGTTAAACACGGCCAACTGAGGTAAGCTATGAAGCCAAGCTATTGGTTGTGGACTAACGGATGCCGTTTTCATGGGTCACTGGCAGGTAAAACGCTCCTAATGTATAATTACACGTTAATTAACCTAAGCATTCAGAGGATTCACATACGGGTGACGATGGAAATGCTACCACTTTACCCCTGGGTGGCGCTTTCTCCCCTGGTACATGTTGTAGAGGGATGTGCAAGGTTTCGATCCAGCTGTCCCGGTCCGGTTCCCTCAGGATGCATCATTCCTGCTGTCGAAAGGACGGAGTCTCCTTCGGAGGCTGATGGCAGCGCGAAGCAGCGGGTAAACAGAGAACCAAGCAGGCAGGAAGGAGGATTTGGGGAAAAGGGGGGGGGGCAGGAGTTTCTACACAGCTTCACAGATAATAAACCTGTGGTAAGCCCAGCTCTCCGAACTGACCTTACATAGCGTTATTTTGTTGTTAGACAATTTCATCCACAGCAGCTGGATGGCTTACCAAAGCAATTCGGGCGACGCGCTTTTCTTAAGGCTGCAAGAGCCGTTCCCTCGGGATCTGAACAGCAATATTTCAGAAGCGGGAGCAGTTCCACTTGGTCATGTGCAAACCAGTGGCATTAGCCGGCAATTCATGCAGATCTAGCTTGTGGTCACGCCTGTGGTCGCGCTTTGTGGTTGAATTTCAGGCAGAAGCCAACGAACGTCATGCCAATGAGCGATCATTTCTCACATGAAAAGAAAATCCGGCAGGAATCTCTAATTCAATGCCACCTTAGTCTTTCCTTTATAAATGGGGTCAGCATTTGGAAGTGATTTTTTTTTTTGTGAATGAGTTACCATCAGTTGCTGAATAAACAACCAGGGAAATACAAGCATAAGATGGGATGAGACTGTCTTCCAAGGACAGCGGCTTTGTGTTCTTTTGCACACATTAAAGGTATGTAGAGCAGACCTCCTGTACAGTCCATGTACAGAAAATCAAATGCGAATGATTGGCTTGAACATCGACTGACTAACCAAAAAAAAATCCTGCTGACTCCGGTTCATTGGTCACGGTGACCCCTCCAAAGCATCCCTGCCCTGAGGGCATAGGGCCAGGCCAACCCCTTACCAAACCCCCCGAGCCGGGCCTGTCTCCCACGCCGACCGCCAGCACCAGACGCAACCCCATTAGCCGCGGCTTCACCGGTGCTCATTAGGGATCGATCGATGCAGCTACTACACCAGCCGCAACTGCAACACCTTCTGTTATCGCGGAAGGGCCCCTGAAACTTCAAAGTGGCTCCTCTGCTGAGTGGCCCCCTTCCTTTGAGGGGGTGGGCTAAGAGCTGTCAGTGCACAAGATGACCAGGCACTCGCTGGTGAAATGTCCAAACGGTAACCACACACTCTTTGTCTGTCTCTAACACCACAATGGACAATCTCAGGCTCCCACATACACATAAAGTCTCTTTTTACCTTGGTAATACAGACCTGACCACAAACATCTAGGTCCTCTTTGACGGGACAATCTAAAATATTAACGGAGGAAAAAAAACTGGGAAAACAATTGCATTCAAAAATATTAGCAGTGCCCTTGCTGGGCATTAAGCGTCGCATCGTTCACGCGGAGGTCGCCTGACTTGCACGTGAATGATGCGATACTTAATGCGCAGCAAGGCTGCTGTCACCGTCGATCACGTTAAAGGCTGCTGAATCACGTGCGGAAACAAACTCACCATTTGCACACGTGCAGCCATGCACACATGCAACACGTCCGTCGAAGTAATCACAGGACGGGACGTTGGTGTTAATAATAAATCATTCCAAGTGTGGGGTCCCTGAAGCGAGATGGGGCAGAAATTACTGCGCATGACAAATAATTTTTTGGCGCAAAGGTTTGACTTGAGGACCTCTGCGTAGGAAAGGGAACACAGACCAGTCACATCGACGTTATAAAGGCCACGGTAGCTTTAACAACATAATGAAATACAGTAATTTATTGGCAGCCATATAACCTGAATCTGTCCATTACTGGATGACGGATTCTATCCCAGATGATGAAAATAAAACCATTAAGATGTTGCTTGTAAAAAAAAAAAAAAAAAAAAATCGTCAGCAAGAGGAAAGAACGGCAGCATGTTCACGGACGGGTGCAAACATCGGTCTCCTTTAGAGAGAGTCTTTTAATCTCTGCAGAACAAAATGGAGACCAGATCGTTTCCCAATTAATTTGCTTTCAAATTGCAGCTTTGTAAAAAATCAGAACGAACAAAAAAAAAAAAGAAAAGAAAGAAAGAAAGAATGAGAGGGGGGGAAAATGACCCGGTGTAGAGTGAGTTTCTAGCTGGAAGGTAAGTCCTGCTTATATTGAAGCAAAGTTCTGAAAATAAGCAAAGAACAGATTTATTGATTTTTGGGGGAGTCTGGGTGTAGAAAGAGAAAGAATAAAGAAGTGGTCTTTGCCCGATATGTCCAAATGACATCCCGCGAGACCTGCTTAATAGTGGGGGAGGGGAGGCGGGGCAGGTGCCTAGTCTGTCTCGGATAGAACTGCCCTTAGGCTAAAGCTAATGGTATTGGCTGAGCCTACTATACGAAGCTCTTTTCTAATAGCCAACTTTGTGTGAGCCAGAAGACAGACAGATATTGATTGGTTCAAATGCCCTTGAGTTGACAACATCTGAAATGAAAATCCACCAGGCAAAAGCACAAACTTTCAGCAAGTTATGTTTCTGGAATGCGATTAAAAAAGTGGGGGGAGGGGAAGTGGTGATTGGGGCTGGGGAGGTTTGGTTGGCCGGATGGGACGTGGCCTTCGTTGCCCACAGGGCCCCCCCCCAGCCCATCTTGGGCCACGGTTGATTATTATCCTTCGTTGCGACGAACACGCCCTCTGCTGTCTCCCAACCTCCCTCCCTCTCTCTCAGAGCACTAATAATCTCATGGACGTTGGGCGTGATTCTGCTTGATATTCCGCCCTTCCTCTTCTCTTACTCAGCACCGCTGATGCACTGGGTGCCCCAAAAGAGGCGGGAAGCAGCCTCTTCATATAATCCGCCGTGTGTGATTAGCGCAAACCCACCAACAAAAAAAAATAAAGAGCAGAAGAAAATCACAGCTACCCGCCACTCAGACGGAGAAACACCCCCTTCAGGCGCGACAGGTTTCTGAGGAATTAAAGAAGCCCCGTCTGATAAATATCACCTTCGTAATCGAAGGAAGCCGTAATTGGCTTTAACGGTTTCAGATCACATGACCTAGACGTGGAGTGATTCCTCTCGATTTGCCATAGTCGTTCATACCTACTTAAGGTCATGCACGCAAAAGAAAGGAATGACATGAATAATGTCCAGGCTTTCTCCACCTCTGCTATCCAGCATTGTTTGAAACAAGGTCACCAAATATCAGAAAATACACCAGCATCATCAATGCACTGTTCATTACAGAGCTCTCTGTTCAATGATTTTTGTGTGGCTGTATTTTGGAGGGAAAACAATGTAGGAGAATTGGGAGAACATGACCAAATTCACCATACGACTGTAAGAGTTTGGTAACACTGCCATCTGGGAAGGATCACTGATCCTCAGCCCAGTCCGTAGGCTCCCTCCAAGCCAGTCCACATTTTCTTCAGTTCCACCTGCTTCACACCTGAGCCGTCCCAGATATACAGGTAATAAAAGAAAATGAAAATCTGGCCTGGCTCAGGGATAGTTGGGGATTACGGAGGCTTAGGGGACATTCATAGATTGCACACTAATTAGCAGGAAGAACTACACAAAAAAGCAGAGTTTCCTTGCACTGAGTCCCATGTTATGATTCGGGTAATAAAACCAGTTTGTTCATCTCAAAGATTAATGGCTGACAGACTAAAGTAGACGCACAACAAAAAAAAACCTGTGCTCGAAACAAATTAATAATGTGCCCTAAGAAAACACCAAAGATACAGATTGCACTGGCAAGAATTGGGTGCCAGTGTTTACAGGGGATGTGGGTACTGGCCCCAGGTGGGAACCAACCCTTTCCTGATACTCAGGCATAACCAGAAGGTTTTGGGCACATAAGCAGCTTCAGTACTGGACCTCATCTGCTCACAGAAGGCTTTGAATTAGGTAATTCATATACACACGACAATGCTTCACAGATTATGTTACTAACTTTGCCCCTAGAGGATATTCTGGGGAAAAACATCCAAATTCATTCAATCCAAGGTTGCTGGTCCAGACTCTTTGGTTGGCAAAATGATGTTACCTTTAGCGATGTCACCTGCGAGCGAGGCCCATAACCCCAATCCCTCCAGGGATTGGCTAACCCTGCTCTCTCAACTGTATGTCACTTTGGATCATAAGCATCTGCTAAATTCATTTTTTAAATGATATATACCCCAGTGAGTTATACATCTCCTTTATAATTTAAGTGATTTTGATAGCATATGTACATAGTTATTCAAGACAAACCGATATTGACCAGCTCAGATGCCCTTGAGTTGACAACAGTCCATTGGTCAATGTCATTTGCACATTAGGACTCTATTCACAAAACATCCTACAGGAGGGTGGGTGTCGTTCGCCGTTTTATAAGAATGCTCATCAAAAACCACGCAGTGTTCTGCTTGTGGAGCACTCGGGCCAGGTGGTCTTCAAAGGACATTTCTGTTAGCATTGTATCTGACTAGTTACTGCAAAAAAAGAAAAGGCTACAGAATTATGATAGAAGAACCACGGAACAGGCCTAGATCCGGCCCGGAGGGGGGATTCCAGTGGCAGAGCATGATGTAAAGCCTTCGATCTGAGCAGGGTAGCTAGCCAGCTTTTAAAGCAGAAGCCCAGTCCTGACTAGTTTTCTGTCTTATTCAGGTATAAAACAAAACTGACCATTGATCAGGGTTAATTAATGATGTTTTTCACACCCATGAGCTCTGAATAAGCAGCTCTGTTACTCAGACTAACCTACGCACTGTGACTGAAACCATAGCAAGCTTTGTTTGAATTTAAGGCAGAGGTACATGCATCTGCCATCCTGCATCACACAAAATTAGCTGCAGCAGTGTTTACCAGCATTCAAACCAGACATCTGCGTGGGGCCCTTGAGGTTTGGGGACCCCCTGTTGGCCACAAACAGTCATTACACTATAGGGGCCCCAAAGTGTAAACAACACACCCCCAGACGATAGTACAATGTATGAAGCTACAGCCTGGCATACGGGATTTGTCTGGGGACGTTCCGCTGTACCGCCAATGCTATCGGAGCACTCTCTGGGCATTCTCAGAGCTGTCTGGCTTTGTTAGGCACAGTGTGTGCTAGAGGTCAGTCGCACATTCTACCCCTGCTTGGCCATTTTTTTTTTGAGCAATCCCACCTTTCCTCTTCGTTTTGCTGGCTGGGGGGTGTGGGGGGGGGGTATTTGAGTGTGTTTCATTTTTATTATGTCTGGGGGCAAGCCTGAGTTAACTCATTCCTAAAAGACATCAAGATCCGCGGCACGCGATCAAATGACCCGACTTGTCCGAAAGGATGGAGCCAGCGGGGGGAAAATACGCAGTGTGCCACATTGCAGCAGCGAGCAGAGTGATCAGAGGTGTGACGTACAACCAGAAGGTTGTTGGTTTGAGTCCTAGAAAAGAGGATTCAGAAAACCGTATAACAGTACAAAACCACAGTGCATTAACAACTAACATCAAACCATCCAATCCCAATCATCATTTTAATAAAGGAATTCATTTAGAATTTCATATCAAGTTTTAGTATAACCTAGAGTGTCTCTACTTCATGCAATGGGTGAATTAAGGGTATTTTTTCATAAATATTGTACTGGGCATGTAATGAAAAGGCGCTCAATACAGTAAAGAAATTTATTCAATTAAATGTGTAATATAATTCATTAAAATGCCCATAATGATCTATGCATATTTTAGCTCTAGAACATATTTCAACATCAACAATGAATTAGTTTTTAAACAAAAACAATGACCGGAAAAACAACAACAGTGTTTTGTGTCTTTTAGAAACTCAGCTTAATATATTTATGGTTTATTATTTATAATGAATAATTCCATTGCCAAGATGATAATAATAATAATAATATTAATAATAATAAACAAGCCTGCAGAAATGTATAAAAAGATCTGGGCATGAAAGGATCTGAAGCAAAATGGTACCACGTTGCCTTAATTTTGGTTTTAATTGTTGTACTTAGATCTATAGATTTCTGAACACAGGCCTACATTTACTCTAGAGGGCTTTCTAATGAAAAATCAAGTTCAAAGAATTTTGACCACCATAGAGGATGGGCAAAAAAAAAAAATCCTAAGGGCTATAGTGGGGTGACTCAGAGAAGATCAAAGCTTACGAAGTCTGCTCATGGAAAACACGATGGCGGCTCTCAGATACGAGGCTAACAGATTGGGTAGCCAGTATACAGAGAGAGGAAACGTGCGGGGCTATATCTCGCGGGTGACGAATCCCCAGGAGGCGGGGCTTTGGCTGCCACACCGCTCACCGGGATAAGGGCCATGGGTGTGGACGTATCGCTACCTAACAGAAAGGACAAACGAGATGCTATATTTATGTATGACCACCTCTGCTGTTACATACAACCGGAAGGCTGCTGGTTTGAGTACTAAACAAGATGATATGGAAAACTAGATGTTACTTATTTAGCAGACCCTTTTATTCAAAGTGATGTACATTTTTAAGAAAACAGGGTCAGCCAGTCACTGGAGCAACTGGAGGTTAAAGGCCTTGCTCATGAACCTAATAGTGACATCACTTTGCCTACCCTGGGCTTTGAACTGGCGACCTTCTGATCACAGACACAGCATCCTAACCCGCTGCGTCACACACTGCCCCAACACCCCCATAACTCAAAACAATGTGATGTAGTGATGTCAGTGTCTGATTGTCAGGTATGTATGTGTGTCTACGGTAGTGATGGGCAAATGAAGCTTCATGAACTATTTGCTGTATTTTCTGACTCCACTAGACAGCGTTCTCTGTTCATATAAGGCAAAGGTGGGGAACCTGATCCATGGAGGGCAGGTGTGGATGCAGGTTTTTGGGATGGCCTCTCAATCAGCCAATAACAGTGGGTCTGCAGGACTGGAGTTGAGAACTACTGCTTTATTATTGGCTGATTTGAGAGGTCATCCCAAAAACCTCCATGGATCAGGTTCCCTACCCCAGATATAAGGGCTCAAAGTATACCCCAATGCAAACCAAGAGCACCATCTAGTGGGGTTAAAAAAATACAGCAAATGGTTCATGAAGTTTTATTGGCCCATCAGTAGTCTACGGTCGTGTGTCCCCTGTGATGGACTGTTGACCCATTCACAGTGTCCCCTGCCTTGGCATTGCCTTCAGGCCCCACTATGTTGGATGCATTAATAGATAAAGTACAATGTGTCCCTTAGGGAAAAAAAGACTTCATCAATGACTGATATACTCTCAACCCTGTTTAACCCTGATATAGAGAGTGGAGTGGAGAAAGGAATATCTGTATCCAGAAAAATGGTGGAAATCAATATCCTAACTTCAGCTAAGGTGTATATAAACAGTTACCAAGAATGGGCAAATTCACAGGTTCTGGAATATATGCAGTCAGACTGCCAAAATTATAAAGGACAAGAGAAGCAGGATTTTTTTTTCCTGAGAACTTACCGTTATGTAGTGTCGTAGAAATTCAAGGTTATCCTTTTACAGCATTACATATGACACGAAAAATGGCATTGTAGATAATCCAGAATTACCATTTGTCACATCTATGGCGCTGGTTAGAATTTGAAAGGGTTTTAACCTGACGACGGGAGAAGGGCATAATTCACGCAAGCTTTGTGCTTTGTCAGATTGAGAGGGAAGAAAAGGTAATGGAGAAAGTGAATGTGGAGGGGTAATCCCCAGACAATTTAGAGTAAAATCCTTAAATGGCAAAAGTAGCAATGCATCGCTTAAATGTAGGTATGTTCAGACATTCGGCGCTCCCTGATTTGGCTGGCACTAAGATGTTACACGGCACTGCAAGGGCCTCAGGGAGCGTGATTTTCCGCTCAGCCTGATTCTACAATGCTTAGCATTTCAACATAACTGGCACAGGCCAGGCTGCTGATCAAATATCGGACATCTTTCTTCTCGGAGAAGTGAGGAGATGCGTCTCCACTCAGCCATACGTGTGCGTTTTTATAAAGCTAACAGGCGGGAGGCAAACCCTTGGCGGCTTGTCTTAAAAGTACTCAACCCTACTTGGTCTAATAAAGGAAAAGGGGCGGCGGTTGACGGGCATGGAGGTGGGGGGGGGTGGTGGGTGAACAAAAGCACCATGGGATTGGATGGAGTCAGAAACAGCGTTTAGCACTTTGCTGACCTTCAGTCCACTTTTTTTGAAAACGTCCTCATGGAGCTAGAGATTTTTCTCCAGTCATTTTCAAGCCATTCCATTCGCCTCGAGAGAACAAAGCGTTTGATTGACCAAAGCTATCAGGCCAACAACGGGCAACCCCTGAAAGCCCAACTACCTTGGCTAGGTGAAGAAGATATTTAAGAGGTCCGAATAAACTTCAGAAAATAAACCCCTGTCAATGACCGCATCTGTGGGTCATGGGTGCCAGCCATCGAGATGGTCTTCGCTGTTGATGGACGGATGAATCCCAATGAAATTTAAGTTTGTCAGAGGAATCTGACCACGTTTAGAAACTAAAATAAGGTACTCGCTGGATCTGAGAGCGAGAAACGACAGGCCTGTGTTGGTCTGAACGTGACCGAAGGATAGACTTTCACAGTCGCCATCATCACTTGTCAAGAATGAGTTATGGACGGTCATTATCAAAATATTAGCTGTATATGGTTAAACTATTTTTCATAAGACAATTATTAATTCTCAAAGTTATTTCTCAAGAGAAATTAAACAGCATTACAGAAGCGTGGTGGAAGATTTTTTTTCATAATTTTTACAACGTGTAATTCCACATAATTTCCTTTATACACAAAGGTGTAAAGACTTCCAGTTTGACAATGACTGCATAAATATATCATAACAAAAAAAAAACAGCGCTATGCTTATTAAAAAATGGATGAGAGTATAATAAAATGAGCAACCGCGATGTAGTGTGTCTTCAATTAATATCGGCGGCAGAGGGCTGCCTTGTGTATAGTTTTGGGTAAACAATCGTTTAGTTTTGCGGAGAAAAGGAAGAAGGATATTTTGTTATCATATCTGAGTGCTTGGGGGATTGGCTCTCATTAAGAGCACGGCTCCTAGTCGCGTCATTTACATCGAGCAGCAGGTGCTCTGATGAAACGAGACTATAGGAAGGTTTAAGCAGGAAACGGACCCAGCTCTAATGTGAATACCGTTCTACGCAATAGGGCTTTAAATAATATTGCAGCTCGGTCCGATCCGGATTAAATGTTCTTTCCCCGTCGCAGGGATGTTCCAGACGGCTCCGCGTAGCGGTAGGAGTAAATTACTTGTGCACCTGTGCCACCACTCAGATAATACATTATACATCTCCAGGGGTTTGGACGGGAGTAAAATAAAATGTACAAGGAATAAACAGAATTTTACAGCCTTAAAGCTTGACAAAGTTGCCTGTATCTAGGGAGGGGAGAGACGGTGGTGGGTGGGTAGGAGGGGGGGGGTTTGAATGGCACAAAATAACAAACTCAACAACTTGTAGGTGCATCCTTGTCGTGGGTGCCGCGCAGCTTCTACCCACAATGCACGGTGTATTTCCAGCGACACACAGGGGCATCCTAGAAAGTCGGCTGGATGCATTTACACAGGGCCAAAGGTGCAGCCACAGTTTCTTGGGTCAAGGCTGATATCTGTGCTGCGGCTTAACAAAGAGCCACTGAGAAATCCTTTAATGTTCACCTTAGATCATCAGACCGTGTGCAGTGCCCGGCATCGCTCTGCTACAAATCAGTTTGAAAAGCTTCAGATATTTCCAGGGGCTACAATGTGGGAAAAATACTGCACTTTTGTTGTAGTTAATATCTTTATGGAAATCTAAATACACATTATTGTTTTAATCTGAGTTTTTGGTTTCACCTGGCTGCCTCAAAGTACCCAAAACACAGCCTTCCAAATTAGCAGAGGCTTACCATCCAGTCAAAGGAACGGGGGCGGGGTGGGGGGGTTTGAGGGGAAGAATCAGCTTGACAAAAAAATGCAGGTGAAATTCTTGCTGTGCCAATTCCTGAATTACCATAGCTATCTCTAGCTATCTCATTCACATACAACCTCAGTTTCCCAACTCTTGGTGCATTCTTAAAGCTGATTCAGATGCAAAGTAAAAACACTAATATCCATTATTCTTACCGCAAACTGATTTAAGGATTTGCACAGGACTGAATGCGCTAGACATCTAGCGCCTGGCTAATCTGCTGTACTGCTGCTCCTGTGAAGACTGCAGCTACGCCATCTTCAGCGTCTCTCTCCATCTCTCTCCACCTCCCTCCTGCTCTCCTCATACACCCTCCTGTCCCTGGGGAGGACCTTTAAAACATGCCGGGTTCTCATCCGAAATGCTATCGGCTGTTCTCCCTCAGAGAGATTTTGTACTCTGGCGAGTCCCAAAAAAAAAAAAAAAAAAACCCCCCCCCGCCAATGACAGTGCTTTTGGG
>JAODKF010000047.1:5432675-5475451 GCA_026779585.1 Mormyrus proboscirostris
ATGTTTTCTTGTCTAATCCCCCGCCCCCCCCCCCCCCAGCACCCCACCCCTTGTCAGGCCAAAAACCCGACAGGATTAGCCCACTAATTGTTTTTAATCTCTTGTACTCGGGAATGGGATAAGCTCACATTATGAGGGAATGTTTAAGAGTATTTCACACCTTTCAGATCATATTGCATTAATCCACAGATTAAAAGGCAGCCCCGAATACATGAGTGGGGGGGCTGGGCGCTCGCACCGAAAAGGCAAGGCCTGCGTCAGGGTGCCGGGTGCAAGCGGGCAAACTGTCACATCGAGGGAACGGGTCGCCTGAACCGTGGATTCTGATGGACCTTCTGCGTACGAGGAGTCAGGGAAGACGAAAGACTGGAAGCGAACTTGCATTTATGTTTATGCAATTTGGCAAGCGGTGTAACGCGAGCGGTGCCCCAGCCTTCCACGTATCAGACTTGGATTTACTAAAGAAGCAGGAAGGAGATGATGGATCACATGTTAAAGACCCACACTTTTCCCTGATCAGGGAAGACAGGCTGTATTCTTGAGAAAAACATCAGGCCCAACACAAGAAATGAGGAATTAAGTTTACTGTTAGTCTTGTTGGTTAAAGGGCCTCCCAAGAACCCAATTTTTGTTAAAAAATGTAGGTTTATCTGAGCAGCCAAGGCTGCACTTTAGACCCCGAATCACAGCCCTTCATTTCCAGCTCTGTGACCCTCATACCATGGGCACGGAATCATGAGGCAGGTACGCATCCCACGCAAACAAGAGATGGGATTTAAATCCGTAAGGAGCCCTGGCAGATTAATAAACAACCAAACTTTAAACGTGCCTTTCAAACAAGGCACACAAAGACTGCCCGCGCTGTCCGCCGTCTCCTCGCCCCGTGTGTCCGTGCGGAAAACGGGCTCCGATCACGGCCATGACGACGCTGATGGGTCATTAGCGCTTCCGGAAGAGTTCCTTAAACTTCTCTTTCTTCTCCAGCTACAAGACCATGCGAGTTACTGGCGGCCCAGAAAATGAAAGGCACAAACTGGGTGGGGGGGTTTACTCATAGGGAAACGCCTGAAAACGCCCAGCTGGTCAGGACATAAAAGACAGCGATAATTAACTCCAAAACATAACATTTCATCACACATACTTCCAATAATCCTGTTTGTTTTGTCTCATTTGCGCTGAATAATTTCCCCCCCACGTGCACACGCCCCTGTCCCTTCTGCCGCCCCCCACGACCAACCATGAAGACCTTTTTTTTGTTTTCGTACAGTTTTCCCGACCGAATATCACCGTTCCATGCACCTAATTAAATGGGTAAATCGGTAGCGTCCTGCCTTGAAGTCACACAAGAGACGGGGGGCAGGAACAGGATGGGCACGCGGCCCCCCTGCCCGGCCGCCCCACCCCCCCAGCCCCCCGCAGCTGCCCCGCCGGCCTGGCCCCGCCCGCTGCTTGCTTTGACCGCTCAGGAGGCAGCCCTGATCAAAAAAACAAAAAAAGGAAAAGTGCCCGACGTCAGGGGCGAGAGGCAGGGGGACGGGTCGAGGTGTGGGCCCAGCTCAGCACGCCGGGCTCTGATGATCCCACCCAGGGCTCCCCCCACCCCGCCCCCACCGAGGAAGGCGTCCCCCACTAAGTCGGGGCCCCCGCTAACACGGCCCCTCTAATTAACGTGATGGGAAGCGGCGACGCAAAACAACGACGGCGTGTCTCCTGCTGTCAGAGTCCAACTCTGAAACCGGGCCGCCGGCCAGCACCGCTGCTGAACCACACGCCCGCCCCACAACACACAAAGGTGCCCATTCTGATTTATTTTTCTGCCCCCACTGATATGCTTGATTATCTCAGCGCCGACTCCCTGACATCACAGGACGTGGCGATTGAGGCAGTCTGCGTCTCGGGGGAGGGGGACGTGTGTCTATAAGGTTTCGTGAGAAAAGCGCCTGGCCAGATTTTTTGAAACATTTTTAATGCCAAAAGCCTCACGATGACTAAGATCGCCCCACTAATTCATCCTGACAAGTTTTAACCCCTCGTCCACGTTTTCTGACCATCCCAGCTCATTCCAGAACTTACCCTGTATCTGCTTAATCCACACTGGGCCTCCGTGCCGTTTAAATGGAGCAAGGATAATTTATGTCTGGATGATACGTAGCTGGTAAATCCCTTGCCACTTTAGAACATAATTTTAATATGGTGAAATAAAACAGAATTAAATACCTTTGTTTATTTCAATACCTTTTGGAAAACTAACCATTGCCCTTGTCATGTCTGAGTTTTCATATGAGTATTGTTTCTCTTCTTCTCAAACTGGATCCTTGCCAAGAGGCCCTCGAGTCTAGCGTTAGCTCCAAGATGAATAATAATGCGGTAATATGCTAATAGGTACATAATGAAATGGATCCACGTTGGTCGGATATATGTGAGAAGCAGATCTCACCCCGCATGTGCGCGTGTGTGTCCAGGGAACGGACCTCAGGTGTGGTAGGCCTTGGGAAGTTAAACCAGATCCGTCGCCGTGGGATCACACAACAAAAGATGAGTCAAACTGAAGGAGGGGGCCTCAGAGACCAGATGTCGGCCCCTGGGGGGTGGGGAATAAAACTGGATGGAAATAAATCGAATGGAGCTCAGGTCGTGCTATGATCCTCCAGACAACAGGGGGCGACGTTCTTTTCAAGGTGGGTGGAATGAAATGCAGGATTACAAATCCTCAAATCACGAAGAACCACATAAGCTTGAATTTCATCAAATGGGTGTAAAAGATGTCAAAACTCCCTGTATACATGCAGGGGCACAGTTAGAAATTCCAGCCCCCCTGACAAAATGTCGCTTTGGACCCCCCCGCCCTGTACAACCTTGTACATATTCAAAGGCCCCTCTGAAGTGCTGGACCCCATGAATTTGTCAGGGTATCCATGCCCTTACTGTGCCCCTGTATACACACGCCCCGAAACTTATCTATGTGATTACGCACGGCTACAGCTCAGAATACTACGCCAACACCAAATGTAGGACCTAGTGCTTGTACACCAATATTCCATAACTTCTGCTGAACTCGAATAAATGCTCATTTTGCAAGAGAGGATCCACAATCAAATCCACTAAAAAAAAAGTCACTCCTTCAGCAAATCACATCTTAACACCCGTGCCTGTTCTTAACAAAGACTCTTTTCCGAAGCATCATCCGAATCGGAGTGTCTTCATTTATATTTTATGTTGACTTGTTCTTTCTGCATTTTTCTACTTTTTCTTTCTTTTTTTTGATCACAGGGAAACACATCTTAATCTTTCAGGAGACTCAGCAAGTTCAAAATAACGGAGCGGGCAAACAGCACTGGGGGCCACCAGAGAAATTAGGTCTATACCTCTTATCAGAATTGCATTTTGATTACTTTCGATTTGAATTGCATAGCGGTACAAAAGGATTGCTGTTTTCATACACTGTCAAGACTAATGTAAAAAACACTTTCCCCCGACAGCTCAGGGAGACAGATTTTACTCAGTATCCGCATAGCAAGGTCTCCGCCAATGAGACACTGAAGAGACTGTGAGTAACTTCAGCGTTTCAGCTTCGTTACAAATCAATTACTGTTTGGCTCATTATTACTGTGTTATTTCCTTGAGATGTTTAACGTCATGAATGCTGAATGACTTTGAACTACTCAGAAGTTATTACCATATATTTATATTTATGAGGAGTGAGTTCCACACGTGTGCATGATTACAAAGGACGTTCATCTATACTGGCGTTGCTGGGCTCATTGCGTAATTACACACGCACGCGCACACAAGCTCGCTCACTCGCTCGCTCGCTCAACTCAGCGTCTGGGGCTTTTTCCGGCCTGACCGCCGTTTCCGCGAGACCGCTGTCAACAGAGTGGAGGAGCCGCGGACACTTGACCCGTGGCCTCTTTTGAGGGTCTGGAACGTGTTACTGCCTTCCAAGGGTCTTGCGATGCATTGTAATCTCTATACCAACGGGTGACCCCACGACTGGGGGTCAACATATTTTTATAAACACACACCAGGCAACAGTCAGGCTATGCCTGCAGTCAATGCACTTAAAAATTATATTGTATACACTTTTTAACATTTTGTATAGCTATATATGTGCATGTGTGTGTGTGTGTATACATATATTGACTTTATATATTTAACATGGTATATTTCTCAATATACTTGATTTCATAAATATTACATGTACAACCTAAAATGCACATAGCTACTCTGTGATTCAACACCACTAAAAAACCTATATTCTTACATTATGTTCCATATATATGTATGTATGTATGTATGTGTGTACGTATATAAATGTTTGTTGAAATTTCTTTATGCAGCATAAGTACTGAAGGCCCAGCTAATTTGGAAAAGTAATTAATATTAATTATCTTTCATAAGACCACTTGGTAAATTATAGTCTTGATAGAGAAACACGTCACTGCACATAAATTACATAAAATATAACTGGAAATGAAGTGTAGGCTAATATCGATGCATACAGTTATTAGTAATATGGTTAAACACCAATAATATCTTGCAAAGAATAACGATTTCCACATACTGAGATCAAAGGCATGTTTAGAAAATTTATATTTTTAATGCGATTATATGCTTTATTTAGGGCATATCGATTTCATCCTCACAGTACCATAAATGATTTTTTGCCGTTCTGGTTTTTTAGGCTAAAGTACAAACCTAAACGTGCCAAGGTTTTTCCGCGTTCAAAAATGGATGTTTATTAAAGCTGAAGAGTGCCACCCAGTGGACAACAGTAATTATAACATATAAGCATTCAGATTTGAAGCTATTGAAATTGCTGACGAAAATAATGCATCTTTTTTAATTAGACTGTGACTTTTAACATTGCTTAATATTTTTAACTGCCAGCATTTGGGGGAAAAAAAATCAGTATTTCCTAAAAATTACTCGTATACCTCTAGGATAGTTCAAAATACGCTATATGCATGTGGAACAACATATTTCTTATTTTTTCAGAAATTCATTTGAGGAAAGAAAGGCACCTTTTGGGGAGGTGCTGGTGTGGGGAAAACATTTTTAACGAACTGTAAGTTTGTGACTCCACCGGCATAACAAAATTCAATTGTTTAAAACGTCCCTCAGAGTAATTATGGAAACTTACCACGGACGTCTTCTGCATTATACTGGCCCGGTGTGGTCCGTCCGCTCAGGCGCCTGGAAAAGTTTCTCAGTGTATATTCATGTTGGCGGCTTTGTCCACTGCAATAATCGCTGTCCTCTTACCTTCAGTTTGTATCCACATCCGATACTCACACCTGCCTTCTGTGTGGTCTTCTGAACGCCAGACTCAAAATTCCTGTGACGATCCTCCTGCTTAAACATCTTACTATTAAACGTGCCCTTTCGTTACCGACGTCCTCCATGCCTACGCATCAATACAGTTGTGCAACTGTAATTATCATAGCCTATAAGTAATCAAATACGGGCCTCAGACAAGGCCGTCAAAAACAGAAATAGTCTTGCCATACAGTCCATACAAATATATTAATTAATTAAATTTCTAATGTATACTTCATCTGTTTGATTTTTATATTAAATAACGTACTGGGTATTCCTTACATATGCCAGACAGCTTTTCATATTTAATCATTTTCCAATTGTGCTGTAGAGAAACTATGGTAGGAGACTGACTAACAGAGCAACAGTTAAACTTTCCATGGAATATTACTTCTGCTGTTTATATTCCTATATATGTCACTAGTAAGATATACTTATAACAATTGCTATTATTAGTAATATTATTATTGTTATTATGTGTATTACATATGGGCCTACATATTTCGCAGACACTTGTGTCCAAAGCGGCGTACCTATAAGGTGAATAGCGCATTTCAAACATTATTATTATATTTTTTTTTTCCATGAAGGTCAGTTAAAACTGCTGTGTTCAAGAACAAATGCAATGCAAATTGTGTGATAAACACGGCATGATCATAGATTGTGGTTGTATAGCCATCAGTATCTCGCACCTTACGATGCTGCACACGCAGCAGACACCGCGATTCCAGGAAAAAAAAGCCACTCGTCACATTTACTGAAGAAGAAAAAGTGCACTGGGTTAAATATAAAACATCTGCATTTACAGAGGTAAGGGGATAGTTTAAAGATCACCTGCCTGCCTTTGTCAAGTTAAAAATTCCGGACTGAAAGCCACTTCAGTCGTGTTTAAATTAGCCGGTTCCCTAGTGGAGGACCAAATCAAATAACACACAACAGTTGGAGTCCAAACAAGTTAGGGGAACGTCCTTGCGGGTTTTATCCACTAAAGCAATAGTAACTAGGACAACCTTCTCAAAGGCTAAAATGTCCCAGTGGCCCAACACTCAATAAAGATTTGGCTACTTAAGAAGGTTGAAAACAGAAAGGCATTTAGGGTCCGGCGTGGCCCGGCCGGGGGCACCGCGCTTGCTATCCGTCATACGGCGCTTAATGCAATTTCTCTGTGCCGCTCTTACATGCGACTTTGCTTAGGCTAATGCTGGGTGCAAATAACACCCAGGACAATGCATCTTCATCACCGCATCGTCTGCCCCCCCCCCTCCTGTCCCTGGTGGCCCGTTTCACTTCCACACGAGCCAGCCTTACCGCAGAAAGGAGAAGCTCATTTCAGAAGAGTTCAACAGTGGCGCATAAGCATTAGGTATTCTCTGGTAATATGCTGATTTCATTTATTTTCTTTACCCTTGCAGTGCTTCTCAGTAAACATTTTGGGGCCTTCAAATAAATACAGAAGGTATGTTTAAAGTGGCAGCATCTCAGTGCAGGAGTGATAAGAAGTAATAGTTTCACCGCTGGTTCGTTTGACTCGAGGAAGATGTGAACGCTTGACTGCCCCCTAACATAAGTCAGAAAGTTTCCAAAGTTGTCTAAAAATAAAAAGGCAATTACCAAAGACATACAACGGAGGGGGGAGACACGTCATTAGCATCTTGCTGGTTTTGCAGAAAGCCTTGTACATGATCAGATAAACATCTAGAAAAATAATTCTCATCTAAAAAAGGAATTGATTAGATTTTTCTACAGGACAAATCCAGTTAAAATTCAGAAATCTCATACATAGCTAGCTACAGATTTTAAGATGATGGACTCCTATACATTTATAAATACACAATAATATTGGGTAGCCTACCTAGCAAAAAAAATATTGACAAAATATACACAGAATGCAGCACAACTGCTGGTTTCCTGTAGCGTGTGCAGTGAGCCGGCACTCTCCTTCAGACATGCCTTGTCTCACAGTACCATATTTCCTTCCATCTATTCATCGATGCCTTTAAAGCTCAAGAGGAAAGCTGAACTCCTACTCATCCCTCCACTCTTTGGCGACCACGGCGGAAGGGCGTCCCGCTTCGTCCCCCAGCTGGCGGGACACGCTTGCACACCCTCCCATGCCGCTTAATGCAATAGCGCTTCGCCGCCTCGCCTTTCCCAGACATATGGCGAGTGAATTATTTCATGCCATAGCGTGTCATTATCGTTTTGTATATTTCATGCAGTGGACACACTTGGGGTAACACTTCTGTCAGCTGACTGTCAGACACAGAAATAATCACTATTTGTCAAACTCCGCTGAGTGACTGTCCTGACTTCAAAAGTTACTCCCTAATTAAACATGAAACCGGTGTGGGGGCTGTCCAAACGAGACAGCTTTCAAAGAATATCATTTCTAATGTTTTCTAAAATACTCGCTTATGTTACGAATAAAAGCCTCGTGGTCCTGATGGGACCGGATTTGTGACCAGAAGGTGATAGGTTTAAGTCCCAGGGGACTAACCTCTTTGGCACCCGCAAACAAAATATTTATAAAGAAATTCATTACAAAGTTAACCCGAACCGCAATATTAAATGAACTCGAATTGCTTCAGTATATATAGATTTGCATAAACAGGTGTAATGGAAAAATAAGCAATTTGTAATTACCATGATGTAAAAAAACAACCTTGCTGACATAATGCAAATGTGCTGGTTATTCTGGATAAGAGCACTGGCCAAACAACTTCATGTAAATGTTCGCTAACAATGTTTTTTTTCTCTCCTTCATTAGCATGCACAGCGTGACCAGTTTTGATGCGGAGTTTAATACAGCAGAGGGAATAATTAACAGGGCATACAAAATACAAAAACACTGTTAGGCTATGACTAGATTTCTGATCCCATTTTTCAAACAGGGGGACTTAGTAGTATCCTACATAAGTCTATTAAAGCATTTCACATCCGTTACCCATTGCCCGAATAAAACGCGAAAACTTCATCAAGTACATCAAAGGTACCGCAATGAGCACATGGTCCAGATCCTTGGCAACAAAAGGATATGAAGCTGTATGTTCTGATCCCATTGCGACACAATTGAAGAACAAATGTCATCTCGCCAAAATAAACCAAAGCAAAGTCTTTAACTCCTGGTGTAACCTACATGCTCACAGAACGGGTTCCATGATATACTGCAAAATGCTATTATGTAATTGCAGTCAATAGTAATTTCACAAACTGCAAAATGGCAACACTGGAAAGAAAACATGCTGCATACAGACCATTTTTACACCTGAGATAAAAGGGCTTTTAGTGAACGCGTACTCTACTACAATACAGAGGAGGTCATTCAAAATACATTTTAAATAAATCAAATGCATAATCCGACCTAGAAAAGACACAAGGCGATACAGCTTCATTATGAAATCCCTGCAATCCACCAAAATGAATCTCAGAAAAAAAATCTACATTCCAGCTTAAGACAAATCACAGCCGCTGAACAGTGGGACGATTATTTTATTCCTTGGCGACGTCAGACTCAACTTTTAACATATTCCTTTTGAAGTTCCGATTCGGTGACATAAGACACTTTATTTTGTTTGTTTAGCCTATGACTGACATGCTTTGTTCGCCGTTTGTCAACTCCACTGTCAGGCCTGTATTGCTGCGATTACAGGCTTACATCAAAGTTAGTTCCCCCCCCCCACCACCCTACCCTACCCTTCCAAACCCCATCCCTTGCCCTGCATTCTCCCCATAGGCCTGTCGGTACTGACAGCATGTACCCCTTGTATGTGACAGTGTGCATTGAGGGAGGGGGGGATTGCAGAGATGGTAACACTCAGTCTGAAGCTCCACAGGTCCTGCTTTATGGCCCGGAGCATTAATGTTGTACTCTTTGTTGCAACCTGCCATGCGGAGGGAGATAAACTTGACGAGGGCTTCCGGAGCCTTCCAGGCCCGCGCTGCTAATCTTGTCGACCTCCCCCCCCCCCACCAATCCTCCCCTCTGGTAGCATCCTTCAGCTCGAGTCGCTAAATCCCTCCCTATCTCCCTCCCAGACCTCTGCCTCTTGTGTTTGAACAGTTCCCTCTTAGCGGGCCCTTGGATTCCAGCCCGAAACCACAAGTCTCACATTCACCGGTCAGGAAAGACATAACGTCACATTAGAGATATCGATACTGAATCATCCTACACCAGTCTCCGTCTAATACCCCTCGTCACATTAGAGAAATCATGAAGACGGACACCGAGAAAGTGATCAAACACGGCTCGGAACACACCGCTTCCGCCACCCCAGCAACAGCGCTACACGCTTAAAATTCACGACTAAAAGCTTGTTACAAACTATTGGAGCGAAAACATGATATGCACTATTTGACTCGACTGAATATTATCACAAGTACAGCGTTAATCATAACGAACACAGAACTTTCTTCGGGGGTTAAAAAAAAAAAAAAAATCCCTTTAATCCTGCCATAGACACATTTCTATTCACGAGATTGTCAGCCTGCCCCTACAGTCTGGCTGCCTTCTCTTTCGCTGTCAAGCCAAGTCCTCAAATCTAATTTGAATGCTAATTATTTTGGTCAGTTTATAAACTATAGATCAGTCCCGGGCCTATTTTTTGAGAAGCTCGAAGAGTCCCCCCCCCCGAGAATTTGAATCACCTTGACTTCCATCTTGACTTCTTTCATTATACAACAGATGACCCATCAGATATTCCTCTTCTTCACTGGCTTATTTCTTGTTGCCAGCGATCAGCTAGGAAGGAAAAAAAAAAAAAAAAAGGCGGCCACATCTTTTTATCTTCATTCTGCCGCTTCTTCGGCCCCGTTTCTGCACCCCCCCCCCCCCGATTGCTTGCCAGCTGCTTTCTATGCTTTACCCAACGGATCGTGGCACGTCTTCAGAACTGACAATTCTCACTTGTTTTCACCCTGCATCTCCTCGTACCCTTTATTCTTCCGAAATAAAAAACGCCTGCATTAAGAAACTAATAAGGATGCCTTTGTGCTCAGTTTACGAAAGAATTCTCTACATTTTTACCTCATTGCCCATAAAGAAAAAGGAACTACCTGGACGACGATTACGATCTCCCATGAAATACGATTTTCATTACGTTCTTTTTTTTTCTCCAGCATATAAAAACAACAGTAAATATTTCACTATACCTCCATTGCACAGATTCTGTTATGAGCCACACTAACAACTTTTCTTTTAAGCTGCAGGGCTATTATTCCGGAGCAGAAATATAACGCAAATTTTAAAAACTGAAAAGTTTGCTCATACACCCGAAACACTGCAGAATTTAAACTAAAATTAAAAGCGACAAAATGCCAAGGTGCTAGTGACCTTTCTATGAACACATGCTTACAGATGAGATACTTAGCAGCTACTGTACCCAATTAACAGAGAGGTTATGTAAAACATTTCTTCCCCCCTATAGCAAGTTTAATGCTGATGACATTGTTAATATCCACAAAGGACATTATCTTCTCAGAGAGAACATGCTGAGATCCGTTTAACACAGTCCAACAGAAGCATAACATCTTTCTACTGTCTAGCGTGCCATGGCAAATTCAATCGAGGGCTCCAGCCCCCAGACGAAGCCCATGGAGAATTTTCTTTTTCCTAATGCCATTATCTCTCCTTTCTGGTGTCTGGATGCATAAACAAAACAAAAAACAAACAAAAAAAAAAGTAATTGGAGGTGCATTGTTCCTGTTAATTGCTCTCAGACCTCCAGATAAGGCCTCTACGTGACAGGACACTCCATGAAGGGGCCATCCCTGCCCCAGACGCATCAGAAGCCTTCAGAGAGACACAAGACACCTACAAGGTGCCATCTGGCTAGAGTGTGCTTTGATTTCTTTTTGTTTCGATAAAGAACAATCTGCACCCTTTCATCGACCGTGATATATTTAAAGATGACATTCAGCCTCCGCCATTGTTTCGCATGTGATGATGCGGCAAGGCCGTTGTTCGGCGAGTAGGAGGACTTTGATGAAAAGTCTGCTCCCAATATAAAGGTATTTATTAAAATGCAGGCAGTTCAGCGCTTTTCTGTGCAGGAGGGGTGGGAGGGGACCTGAACGAGCTGGTTAATCAAAAGTTAATTGTATAATTTTCATGCAGATGAGGGCCACGTGTATGCGAATCCCAGCCCTGCAATTATTTAAATAAATAAATAAAGAAGCACTATGAAAATGCACTGGGACTCTGAGGCTGGTAAACAATCAGCTGAAGTTTAATTTGAGGTAAACAAAGTGAAGATACACGAGGGGTCTCAAAAGGAGAAGCTAAGGTTAGATTAAAATTTGAAACGTTACAGATACAAGGAACCACATTCGAGCCACGAACCTTACGATTAATTGTTGCAAGCACCGTTTGGAAATCAAAGTATGGGGAAAGGACAGGACATTTAGAATGGCTCCAGAACAAAAGAAAAGATTTTAGCCCATGCCCTGAACTGTTAAACATGCATTTATCAAGACACCGCACAAGTGAAGGCTATTATGCTTGATTGCTGTTTATGACAGTAAACCATTTTCTGAAACAAAAGCCCAAACTCTGCTTCTAGAGAGATGTTCTCAAAGCCAGTCATGTCACCTGCTTAAACTTTCCTTGCAAAACAAAGTCATCATCATATATGCAAAGTCAGTTAATACAGTAAAGCATTAATACAGACAAGTAGTTTTTTTTTTTTTTTTTTTTAAAAAGTTTATTTTAGCATCAGTGGAAAAAAAAAAGTCTGATTTTCTTGAACATTGACTGGCTGTTTTTATATAAAAACCTGAGTATGGAGTTAAGACACCTCTATGAAATATACATATAAAAATCTATCAAGCTGAAATTTCTAATCTGCAAAAACTTGCGGCATTTAAAAATCAAATTAAACTATATAGCAACTACAAACTACTTGGAAAATAGGCAAAATGCAGTTGGGTGGAGGTTTAACGTAAATTGCAACTATGAATATTAAAATGAGGAAAGGTTCCAATGGCAAATCCTGATTTTTAAAATGCAAAAAAAAAAAAGAAGCTTTAATTACGTGCCAATTTAGTGCTCTTTGATAATATTCACATTCCCCTTAAGTGACTTTACTGATTGGTTTGGTAGTACGCATGCAACTACAGATTAACAATACTGGTTTTGACAAGTTATCCCCCGTGCGACCAAGTATCACGATTCATAGCCCCAATGCACAATTCTATTAGGGTGAATTTAGTCTATGGGGCTTTGCTTGAAATGAATTCTCATTTTTGTGTCAGTCCTGCAGTTCTTAATTTTTAATATCTACTGTGAAATTACATTTTTTTTTTAAATCTTAGAAAAGTCACTAGGAAGAAAAATGAATGCAAAAGTTTAACCATGGTCTAATTAGAAAAATGTGAATCTTATCAATGTCAAAGCAAAAGGTTTTCATCTTTGTTTAGAATGGTATTAAACATTGAACATTCTAGGATTGAGAATTTCTTATCCAGGTATTTGAAATAGTGGGCAGGATAAAAAAAAATAAAAAATTACTTAAGCAATAGACATTTTCACAAAAATATATATTGAATACCCAGTGCTTTTCATATTTTAAAAAAACAGCAGAATTACAGCCATTTTTTAAATAATCCCTTAAATTCTTCTCATTTGCAAGTAACTTACTGGCAGCTGGCAATTACACAAAACAATGTAATGCTGCTCTTAAAAGAAAAAAAAAAGTAAAAACCTACCAGTACATATATACAACTGAAAACATAAAAAAAAAAGAAAAAAGCATCTGAAAGCGCAGCAATGAAAGCAGTCACAGCCAAAGGACGCTTTACATGTAAGACTAAAATATATTAAACGAAGAGCGAAACCTCAGATCAAAAAGGTCACTTTCGCCTTGTGCTTCTCACTGGTCTGGCCTCTGTGACACTCGAGGCCTCAGGCTTTGTTGGAGACTTTCTTCTTCCACAGGCCGCACTTTTCACTTTGCCACCATCTGCCGAAAAGGAGACCCGAAACACAATAAAACACTCCCATTGGGTTTAATTACCTCATCAGCCCATTTGGTGACAAAAAAAGTTGCTTAAGCCTTAATGTGATACTATTCGTAGATGGGACTGCATGCCTTTAAAAATCCACTAAGACTGCTGAGAGAATTACTAATCCAGTAAACCAACTAAACAGAAGCATTTAATAAAATACTTAAGTCATAACACCCCTAAACTGCAATGGGTTGGTGCCCTAGGTTATTCCTAGTCTTGTGTCCATAAGATTCTGGGATATTATTTGGATCCCAACGACACTGCAAAGGAATAAGCGGGTACGGAAATTAATGAATGGAACACCCCATAAACAACTCACCACTTGGTTCTGTTATCCTGGCATTTCCTCTGCCTGGCCGTTTGCCATGGGATACAGGTTCTGGTTCCATGTGCTGCACAACCCTTTTCCTACTCCTTCCAACAGGCTTTGGGGTTTCTACCTTTTGAGATCCTTCCAGCGTTTCTGTAGTTTTCACTGCCTTCTTCAGAGGGCCTCTCTGTCCCCGAGCTGGACTCGCTGCAGGTTTCTTTTCTTCTGTGCGAGCAGCCTTGCCCCTCACCCTTTTCGTGGTTGAAAGTCTACTTGGGGATGCTGCGGAGGCCTCTTCCAAAAGCTCAATTGGCTCATCGCGGGCAACCGCTCGCTTTGTGCCTCTTTTCGCTGCAGTGACAGGCTCATTAACTTTTGAGCTTTTCAATGGAGGTGCAGTTGAGTCTGACTGTGTAGCACTGTGTTGGTCAGATACAACAGGCTCTGAACACTCTGAGCTTGGCTTTTTTGCCCCTCTTCCTCGACGGGGCTTTGTTGACGGTTCAGTGATTTTTTCAGCTGACATGTCCACATTTTCTCTGCCCGCTACACCGGACCTTTTCTTAGAGCCTGGTAACTCTGTTACATCTTGGCTGTCAGGTATCTCCAAATCCCACTTTGCCATTTTCTTTGAAACAACCCTTTTCACCGCCGCTTTGATGGCAACCGTTTGTTCCACTGCTGATTTTTTATCAGCTTTGTTGGCTTCAGAATCTTGAGG
Source organism: Mormyrus proboscirostris (assembly GCA_026779585.1). Classification (NCBI taxonomy): domain Eukaryota; kingdom Metazoa; phylum Chordata; class Actinopteri; order Osteoglossiformes; family Mormyridae; genus Mormyrus; species Mormyrus proboscirostris. Next base: position 5,447,027 of record JAODKF010000047.1, read on the forward strand.
GGCAGCTTTTCCTCTTCTGGTTGTGTTCTTTTTATTTTCAATGACAAGGTTATCCAGCCCTGGGGATTCATTTGGCGGAATCATGGATTCCACCTTGGAAGGTACAGAAGCGGCAACACAAACACTGACAGTTCCAGTGTCTGCAATTGGATTATTTTTACGTGACCCTCTGGTGTTCCTGGTGGACTTTATTCCAACTTGAGTGGAGGATGCATCGGGTTCAACGAGCTTCTCTTCCAGAGGCTTTTCCTGAGTATCCAGCACTTTCCTTCCACGACCAGGTTTTGATGAGTGGACAGAAGGAGAAGCAGTCGTTGCAGTGGCATCACATGGTCCACCCCGGCGCATTCTTCTAGCTGGCAACACAGCAGGTGATGGCTGCTCTGCCTCCTTCACAAGGGACTTTGGCATCCTCCCACGATGAGGCTTCACGATAGGTCTAGCTGGCTCTTCAGCAACAGTAACCAAATTGGTTTCTTTTTCAGATACATCCTTTTTCAAACTCTCTGAGGCAGTATTTTCATCAGATTTAGTCTTCTTTCCTCTTCTTGGTTTTGTCACTTGGGATGAAGACACAAGCTCCTGGCCATGATCATCCACCACCTTGGTGGGGCTTAGAAGCTCCATTTCAACACTTTGCATCTCAACAGCGGCCTTCATATCGACGTTCATATCACCTATCCGCTTTGCTGTTCTCCCCCTACCAGCTTTTCTGATGGGCGTAAGAGCGTTTTTAGGAACCGCTGCAGCCTTACTGTCCTGTCTGGCTTTAGCAGAAAGCTCAACTTGAGCTCCCTGCTCTGTAATTTCCTGCTCTGCAAGCATTGTTTCATTGCTCTCTATTGGCTTCCCAGCTTTGCCTCTACTCAGATTCACATCCAGCTTGTCCTCTGCAGCTCCTGGCACAAGTTTTGCCCTTCTTCCTCGAGTGGTTTTGACTGGAGTTGCAACAGCAGGTGTAAAAACCTCTTGCCCCAGAGTTGCCGGCAGCCCTCGCCGGGTCTGCCTGCCTCTTTTTGATTTGACCTCAGAAATATTAGGCTCAGCAGCTCTTACGGCCTGATCATATTTTGAGTCGGAAGATTTATCTTCAGCTGGAACGTCAGTTTTTTTACGTCCTTTAACAGCTTTTTTAGATGTGTTGCTTTGGCTTTCAGGCAAATCCAAAGGTTCCTCAAAGGCCACCTCTGCTTCTGGAAATAAGACTCAGTTTTAAACATTACAGGACTCTCTCTCTCTCATATATATATATATATATATATATAAATAAAAAAAACTCAAATTCTAAATTAACACAATCTATTAAGCTGCCAGGCATGTTTGTAGTACTTTAAAATAGGCCTGTGCAATATGTATGAAGATACAGTAATTCTAATGTATTGGAAATTTAAGTTGTCCAAACCAAAATTATGCTTAGACTAATAAAAGGTAGTCTGCACACCAGACACACTGCTAAAACTAAAAGCCTAGTTCATCAAAAGGATTTTATGGAATTTGAGATTGAGAAGCTGCTGCAAGTGTTTGGCTATAAAGTCTGTGATGCAGCTTGTAAATAATTTGCATAAAATTGTCAAACCACTGAAGTTCCATATTTATCAAACTACAAGGAAATACTGTCTTGCAGTTGAGGTTAGTGTGCCTGACTTATTCCAACCTCTATAGTGCTTGATTTTGCAGAATCTGGACATCCTGGACTGAAATTGTCAGTAGTTCTTTATTTCGATATACTTTTGGCTATAACCTGCGTAAGGCTGCTCCCATGCATAAATGAAAGGAACTACAACGGAGGAATCTGTAGCTAGGATATTAAGGTTGCTGGCAAATTTCTTATCTTAAAAGGGAATTAACTCTTAATTGATGAAGTTGGAAAGTTCAAAATTCCCACCAGGAAGTTCCACTTGAACAGCTGACCATTCTGGGCACTGACTGGAGTTGGTGACGTGACAGCTTCAAAACTTCCCAACTTATCCCAAAATATTAATGCAATGGGCAATGCTTGTGAGGCACTGCACTATAATAGCTATGGGTTCCCCCCCTTCTCCTAACTATGTCAGAAACACTGCCTAAAAGGCTGACCTAGAAGCCAAATCCTAAATTCAGTTGTTATCTTACTTTGAGTGTAGCCTAAACCTACTTCCACAATAAATGTTAATCAGTTACTCACTGTCAGATATCGACGCCAAGTTACTTGTCTGAATAGTCAATCACTAATAAATCATTTTGCCCAGCTCTAGTTTAGACGACAATAGCTATAAAGGTGACCTACAACAGCTCATATATTTAAAACACAAGATCAACTGACGTATAGTATACTCACCAGCAGAAGTAAATATTTCCTCATTCATTGAAGTGCATGGACTGGCACAAACCTTTGAAGAGGAGAAAAAAATGCAGTTTTAATACCGAGACACAATGAACTTAAATGTAGAATCATAGTGCTACCAACAGTACACTCAAAATTTAACACTCAATTTGGAACTTGTTCATTTATTACTTGGAGTTTAATAGAATTACCCTTGCATGTTCAGCGATATCACAACTGCTAATGATCCTGGCAACTGGTACTTCTGGTTCTTGCATAAGCTCCTGCAATCCAGTATAATCTTCGACTGCAACGGTTCCTCTTATCCTGGGTGACTTCATGAGTTTGGCAATTCCAAATTTGTTTTCAACTGGCTTCCCTTTTTGTTTGGGAGTCCTCATCAGTCGCTTCAATCCAACCATGTCTTCAACAGGTTCATTCTTCTGCTTGGGAGTCCTCATCAGTCGCTTCAATCCAACCATGTCTTCCACAGGTTCATTCTTCTGCTTGGGAGTCCTCATCAGTCTCTTCAATCCAACCATGTCTTCCACAGGTTCATTCTTTTGTTTGGGTGTCTGCAACAGCTGCTTCACCCCAAATGAATCCTCAACTGGTATATTCTTCTGCTTGGGAGTCCTCATCAGTCGCTTCAATCCAACCATGTCGTCTACAGGCTCGTTCTTCCGCTTTGGAGTTCGCATTAGTCGCTTGACACCAGTTGTAAAAACTTGTGGCACAGCTTTCACCTTGGGAGTTATTCTCTGAACTCCAACCATGTCTATCAGTTGACCCTTGACCTTAGGGGTCTTCAGCAGCTCTTTTACACCAATTAAACTCACTTCTTCAGATACTGTTGGTTGCTTGGGTGTTTTCAGTAGTCTTTTAATGCCTGTAAAATCTTCCTTCTGCATGACCTTCTGTTTTGGGGTTTTCATAAGTCTCTTAACTCCGGTTAGAGGCATCTCTGGTTCAGGCTTTTGTTTTGGGGTTACTACCATCCTCTCCAGGACAAGATCCTGTTGTTCAGTTGGTTCAGAAGTAATCAAATCTGAAGTTGTCTTCTGCTGTACAGAATCACTGCATGTAAAGCTGCACTCCTGATCATCTGTGAGAAGCCTGACAACAGCTTCACTGTTGTAACATCCTTGCTTTACGGTGCTGACAACACTTAATGGTGAGACTACCATTTCTCCTGCAAACATAAAACACAGTTCCAAAGCATCAATAACTAAACAGGCGTTACTGAATGACTTTACACATATTCTGAAGAATTAGATCAAATCAAAGCCTTTTCCATAAGCTATTCCCATTATCCAGAATTTTCCCAGGAGGGACAAATTCTGATGAAAACTTCAGGTTCCTTAATTAACCCCATAACATTTTTCAAGCATCATATCAGAACTATACCAGACATTACAGGCTAAAGTTGTATTCAGGCCAGAACACCAATTCTAATCACCTACCCGTTTCCTCAGGGGTGTTTATTACAGAGGCTTCAGACAAAGGGACGTCCTGTGGAGTTTTTGGGCTATGGGGTTTGCCACTATTGGTCCTCTTCTGTCTTGTACTCACAGGGGTACTGAATATCTCTGCAATGCCTGCAAAAGGAAATCAAAATAGCCTTCACAAGTCACCAAGACGCTTCAAGTAATGTAAAATGGTGGGCTAAGCCTGCGTGCCTGTAATCACAAGGTCGCAGGTTCAAACCCAGCCTCAGCATGTCTGCGGGTCCTTGAGCAAGACCCTTAACCCCCAGCTCCCTGGGCACCCCAACAGGTGGCAGCCCTTCGTGGACAGCTTGCTCTACAAAGAGCAAGCTGAGGGAGGCGTAAAAAAGAATTTCCCCAATAAAGGAATTTCCCCACGGGATCAATAAAGTTGTGATTATTATTATTATTATTATTATTATTATTATTAAATCACCCAAAAGTAACATCTACAGAAGATGTCTCAAAACACACACACCTGTTAAATCTTCATTCATATTCATGCTTTCCTTTGTTAATGCAGTGTTGCGGACAAACTTTGGTGCACGACCTGTAGGCAATACGGCCTTGGCATGGGCTTTCCCAACAACGATCGTAGCTGGTGATTCAGCATGGCCCGTACTGAAATGGCCTTTGAGTTTCTGAATAGGAGTCTTAGGGGGCTGGGGACAAATAGAGGAAAAATTGTATCACAAGAAAGCAGACAAAGTCCAGGCATCCTTTTTTGGCTACTAATATTTAAAAATTTCCAAAATGCAACTTCAGAACTCTTACCTTTGCTTTTTGTTTCACAGTTCTGACAGCTTTTCCTCTTGAGATTCGTTTCTTGGCTGTAATTTTAGTCTGGGCTTTGGTGGTGCCAAATTTAACAATATCAGCCCACGAACTGACTACTGTATAAGAAACACATTGTCATAATTAACATGAGAAACTAGCCACGAAAACTAGCCGTCTTCATACTATTAAATACATTACAAACCTTTCAAATTGGCCTGAGAAGCGCCACTTCGCCTCAAACGAATTAATTCAAGGGCACTCCTTCTCGCACTTCTGGGGGTTGCCTTTGCAGACCTGAGGCTCACTCTCCTCAGCAGAACAGATGGAGTTACAGAAACAGAACCGTTTGAAGCAGCCGTATCCTGATCAGCTACAGGTGAAGGAGTTTCAATTCGTGATATTGAAAATCTGCCTCGTACAATGGACGTTTGACTTGCCAGGGAATCATTTATGGGCATTTCAGCAGACAGAGATTCTCCTTCAAGAGAGGGGGTTTTGGGAGAAGATTTTGAACCAGAAGATGATTCTCTCCTACGTGGAGTAGCAGTCTTACCCAAGACTGAAACAGGAGTCTGGGGCTGAGAGGCAGGTGACTTCAAGCCTTCTGACGTCAGAGGGTCCGCTTTTGAGGAGGACCTGCATCTACTTGGAGACTGACTGACAGTTTTAGGAGAAGACTTCCGGCCTGGAGATTTCTTGGGCTCTTTTTCCTTGGATGGCGTACCAGGTTTCACCTTGGGGGACTTTATCTTTCCTGGAGATAGGGTTTTACTCTTTGCAGCAGGTGTTTTCTTAGGAGAAGGGGTCCTACTTGTAGAGCCAGCTTCAGAAGAAACTCTCATCCTTGGGCTTGAAGCCTTTGGATTTTCTGAACTTAACTGTTCAGAAGGCAGCTCCTGTGAGGTTCAGAAGTTAACAGTGAATGAATGATTCAAGTTATTAAATTTAGTAGGTAAAAACACACAAAACCCAGCAATTAGAGCTCACCTGGATCAAGGCAATAATGGATGCTCTTCTTAAGACAGGGTGTTTTTTCAACACAGACAGGCTACGTCTTCCTGGTGTGGCCCCTTTGCGCAGGGGAGAGTTTGGAGGAAGCCGCTTGTCAAACAGCTCAGGACTCAACTGCCCACCGAATGACACTCTCTTCCTTTTCATCAAAGGTACAGGCAAATCACCAAGGTCCCCACTCTTGCGTTTCTTATACTGGCCAGACTTACCACCTAGAAAGACAAATATTCAAAGTAGAACCTAATGAGTTTAACTATTACAGCTGCAGTCAAATTCCCATGAGAAAGACCAGCAAGTATAACAAAAATACACCTCCAAGTACACAAGTATTCTTCTCACTAAATATAAAAATTAGTAGGTTTCAAACTGCATGCATAGAAAGGAATAATCATACGTATGTGGATACCCATTAAAAATGACTCCATTTTCAGCTGTTTCTAGCATGTCACTTTAAATATCATGCTGGCTCCTAGAGTCTGCCCCCCCATGTAATGCCATGCCAGTTTCCTGAAGTTGCATCTTCTCTTGGGTGTACTGCCTGTGATATGTTCTAGCTCTTCTCAACAATGCGTTGGTTATGTGGCTGTGCAATGAATAGCTAATAAACTTTGTACTTCTCACCACTGCGCACAACACACTTAACTAAGGTCAACTGTTTACCTTCAGCTTCCCCACAAGATGGTGCTGCCATTTCAAGTACATTCAAAGCTTGAAGCTTTCCTGCTGTTGTCCTGGGTGAAGTCCTGTTACTGGAAACTACTTTGGCTCTTGGGGACTTCTCTTTAACCTCAACGGACTCTCCATTTTTCTCGGCTTGAGTTGGGGTACAGACAAAAGGATGACCGGGTGAGCGAGGCACAACTTCTCCTCCTGCTGGAGAATGAGCTTCCTTGCTTCGCCTTGTTTTAGGCATCACACACTTACTGATGGTACAGTCTTCCAGCAGAGAAGTACCCTGAGAAAGGACATGCTGAGCTACTTCTGTAGCAGTGAATCTTTGAGGTGTGCTGATATGTTTCTTCTGAAATACAGGGGTCAGCTGATCCTCAGAGAGAGCAGCTTCCACCTGCTTTGCAGATTTCAGTGAACGTCTGACTTTTGGCGTTACCTGAACTGGAGTCACAACTTGTTCAATGGCGTCTTGCAACTTCTGAGTGGGACTTGCCAACTCATCTCTCCCTGGTGTTGTCTTCATACTTCTTCGTCCAGATTTTGGGGTTACATCAGCACCAGAGGCACTGTCAGGTTTACCCGATGACTTTCGAGGAACGACTTCCATTTTGGAGTCACGTCTTGAACAAGGGGTCTTGGGTTGTTCAGATTTCCGTGGCAACGTCTCAGAGAGACTTTGCTTTGTCATTTCATAAAGTTCACTGAAGGGTGAAAGAGCTTCCTTCGCTGTTGATTTGCTTTGGTCCAGGCTGGTGGTAAAGGCTTGTTTTCCCACAGTCTCATCACTGTCATCCACACTGGCCAGCACAGTATTTGTTCCATCTTTCAGACAAGTTTGTTCTACTTAGGAAAGAAAAAAAAAGTACAGCTAAATTAGCACAATTCAAACATCCACTAACTTAATATCAAGCTTTTAATATTCAAGAGTATTGAACAACTTTCCTCTTCGTTTACATACATGAGCACAGTGTGTGCAACACAAATTCAGTACAAAATCAACAGCATGCACAGAACCAAGTTCACCACAGAGACAGACAAATGTGTTTTCTGGGTGCCCAGTGCACAAACCTGGAGTTTGTGGATATTTTCCTTTTTCTCCAGACACCAAAGCATCAGCCTCTCTCACTTGATGTTCCTGTAGAACCTTAATACAAAAATGTTAAGGCAAAGGGAACAATGCGAGACATGAGAAAACTTGACATTTTTCCACTGCCAAGAACCGTGCCGCACCCAACCCATACTGCAAACTGGCACTTTTCCATTGCAAAGTATGTATGCACCAGAGCCGTAACCATGCTGACATGGTCCTGCTTATTAGCAGGGCTGAAAGTGTGACCTGGTTGCATCAGCACCATCTGATGGGTCGAAATGCAGAGACCAATGTTCAGCACATGGATTAGCTAAAGGAAAAGGCATATACAATGATCCCCCTACTATGGCTGCAACTAATGATTATTTTTATAATCGATTAATTTGACTATCTTTCGATTAATCGGGGGGGATTCGATTTCCAGCAATTTGTCTGTCTTTGTACAAAGGTTGTTTCCAGCAACTCACATAAACAAATGTATGCTACATTAAGAGTATAAAAACAAACAATTTTGTGGCAGCTGAATCAATGTAATGAAATACACAAAATCTTGTTTTATGAAGTGCAACCAGCATGGTGCTTTACATAATGTATTCAGTACTCCAGTTTTTTTAATGTCAAAGCACAGACTACCACTGCTGCTACTAAGAATATTATTAAATAATTGTCTAATGTTGTTTAATGTTGATACACATATGTGACAGGGGGAGAGAGCACGCAAACGAGTATGTCTGCATTTATTACGGACAAAGTAAACATTTATTGCGGAGAAAAAGCCTTTTCTGCATTTTACGCTAAAAATGGACCGGCTTGCACTCTTGTGAAACGCCATAGACTTTAGTGGTAACAAGAAATTTAAGGTGGGTAAACTATATGCACAGCAGTAAAAACGGTGGGTAACGATTTATATCCTTAACATTAGTGATCTCAAATAAGGTGAGTAAACGCTGTTTTGTAAATTTGAAAGGTGCGTAAATGGCGTTTGTGCATTTACCTTCCACTACACCACTGAATGAAGGATTTACGTTAAGTAATCTAAATAATTGCATAAAATAATCCAAAAAACTCCACTACGTCACATAATACATCAGTGTCTCTCCAACCTAATTTCAGCTAATTATCGTCAAATTCTGGCAGAATTAAAACAAGACTCTGCTGTGTCCGCCTCCGCCATTTTTCAAACGTTTCCAATTTTTCCAGAATTCATCGCATAAGCTACTAAAGGCACGCCATTGGCTCTTGTCACCTTTTTCTTTCATGACGGTCGGCATCCAGGTTAATGGTGCTTTACTGCCACCGCAGCTTTGGTTAGCTTACTGCTCCCCAATTAGGAGGTAGCCACTGTACTTGTGTGTATAACACAGACCCAACTAATCGATATTAAATTAAATAACTATTTTAATAATTGATTTTAATCGATTAAATCAATTAGTTATTGCAGCCCGACCCCCTGCTATATCGCAGTTCAGCTATCGTGCCCCCACTATCTTGCGGCTTTTTCCCTGACCCGTCAGAGCTCTCTGTGTATCGTGTACCTTGCTTGTGGACCGATTGTTTTCGTTTTTTTAAGCCCTACGACAGCTCCCAAGCATACTGCATGTTCTAAACCTTCTGGTAGTAGTGTGCCTAAGTGCCAGAGTTCTCCTTGAACTTTCAGAAGAAGGTAAAACTCCTGGATATGCTTCAGGAAGGAAAGCATTACGTGGACATCGCTAGCCATTTTTAAAATGCTCTTATTTTTACATATTCCATTACAAAGAGTTAGATATACATACACGAATAAAAAAAAAAAAATACACATTACATATTTTTATGTTACTCACATCCTTAGCCCATCATCCACATATCATGGGTGTTTTAATAAGTTTACATGTGTTTAAAAAGTGTATGGGAGGGGGACTTTAAGGCTTAAAATATATAAAAAAATATATATTTATATGGTCTTCCTATATCACAGATTTTCACCTATTGCTAATGGGTCTGGAACGCATCTTCCGCAATAGATGGGGGATCACTATTCTATATATTATATCTCATTTATAGTAGTATTGCATATCAGGATGCATTCTCAAAAACTCAGAACTTGAAACCTACTTAAAGTACTATAGAACAGCTGATTAGAATGGATTCATGATGCAATATTCTGTGAGCATTCGATTCGTGCAGAGATTCTCAGACATGCTAGTGGAAATTCACAGTGTTAAAAAAATTATAAAATAAAAAAAAAAAAAATTGCACATAGTAAATCATGATGTACACCGTGTGAACAGTAAATAAGTGGTTTTAGTTTTACATCACCGTCTGTCTTCAAACTCAAAGCCTTTACCGGAGCTAATATATACCATCCATAACATTACACCCCATCTGTACAAACACAAAAAGCAGGTATGCTTCCAAGACAAAATGAAAGTTACCTGCAGAGTTTCACTTTTGCGTTTGGCAGGTGGTATGTTTTTCTTTGGCGTTGGCTCTGGAGGACATTCAAACCTGGAAGTTAGGTGAAAGAATTTTAAATGCTGGAAAATAGTATTAGAAGTTATTTATTGGTCAGCAGAATAACTTCCTTAGCTTTAGCGCATCACCCAAACAAACTAATACAATAAACCAAAAGTAGCAGCATTTGTAACTTCCTTTGAGTAAAAAGACAAAACGAGAAACATGATCAGCTGGTTACCCAGATATTAGTAAAGCAAGCTAAGGAGCCTGAAAGAATCTGCCAAAACCAGCAATGACCAAGCAAAGAAACCAGATAAATATTTGTGTTGCAATAGCATTCACCAAAGTACAGCTAACCGTAGTACCAGAGCCTTAAACTACTTAAAAGGATAAACCACCTTACCATTAATGTTACACCAAAGCACTCAGGTAAAACTAAAGACTGATGTTTAATGAAAAGACACATAAGCCAGCTGAACTAAAAGCATTCCTAAGTAACGCATTTCCTCAACCAAAAAGTGCTGTAATTATCACCAGAGGGCTTGTTACTGGCACAGAATAGTAGAAGTTTTGACTGCAAACACTTTAGGACTGTAACAGAACAGGACATCATGGTTTCAAAATGAGGGGAGAGATGCATACACCGTGTTAAACGCAAAATACATCTGGGTAAATTCTTGCTAGCTGACACATCAGGGTAAGTATAACTATGCATGCACATGTACCTTGGGAATAATGACTTGATAAACGATAGGCAAATATTATCAGTCACCTGAAGGAACGGTCGATAATCGTGATTAAGTCTCCATGTTTCAAACGTTCAGACTGCTGCATAGGTTTTCCATTTATAAGAGTTGGATTAACAGAGCTGAGATTTGTTAAAATCACCTGGGGGAGGGAGGAAGATAGTCAGGGTCACCACAACTGTCGTCATGGGGCATACTTTAAACTTGACTGAGCACAAAGGATACCTCTTTATTTTCATTTAACTCAATGCGGCAGTGCTCCTTGGACACCTGTGGCAGCTGAATCCTGATGTCACACTCAGGTTTCCTGCAAAGCACATGCAGGTTCTCTCATATCAGTAACAAACCAGGCATGCCAGACCATAAAGCAAAGGGTTCCGGTGGAAAGACTCACCTCCCAAACAAGCATGCGGCCGTGAGAGGGAACTCGGTGCCATCTCCTCCGCTTCTTTTGATCACCACTATCTTCCCATGAAGAGGCATGTCGTGCTTTACTTACCTGGTCTGAACAGGTAGAGACAAATTATCTAGGTTACTGTACCATGTTAGACTGCTTGTTTGTCAAATGAACAACATATCACCGAAAACCCCACACCGAATCAGCAACGGAAACGGTCTGTGTCTGGTCGACCACATAAGTAACTTGGGCCCAGCACTAGTTATCAATTCGCTACTCCTATTTAACAATTAGGATTAAAATAAAAAACGCTACCTCTCAGCCAAAAAATTGAATAGATTAACACCAGCTTTTGACTAAGGAACTCGTTTAAGTTGTTTCTCGTTAACAATATCTTGTTGTACCTTTGCTTTTACACTAGTGTGCAAATTTTTTACTAACTGAAAATGCATAACTATGTTCTACATTTAATCAGAGTATATCAATGGTTTCTAGCTACAGTAAGTAAACGGTAAAAGGTACCGATTGGCAGATAAACACACGTGCTGTACTTTCTAAATGCTTTACTGACGCAGTTCGATACGAACACCCTTCATTAATAAAACTGAAATCATATCTTTTTAAAAAACACTCCGGCAACGATGCTCACACAATTCGTACCGACGGTTAAATATTCTGCGCAACCTAACTGCACCTCACAATACGTTTGATGTTTTGGCTCAAATGTAGTGTTTCTTTATCACACTGTGATATCAGTATAGCTTTTGAACTGCCAAGTTTATCATCCGGACTGCAAGTCGGCGGGAAAGTCAATTTTCTTGTAAACAGCATGAGTAAACTAATCCCAGCATTACTTAAACTCAGATAATTCAACAAGACAGAAACCCACCTGTACTCTTTTAAAACGTGTTTAAAATGACGTGTTTTCCATCGACGTCCAGATTATAGCGCTCATCCGAAGTAAAAACGTAACAAAAACAAGTTACATTTAGACTCTACGGTTTTCTAATTCGGTTATTTCCTAAACCTACAAGATATGGCAATCAAATAGCCGAAAAGAGTCTGACATGTGCGAGAGGAACTACGCCTGCGTATTCCTGCGCCACAATTTATTAATATTCCCCGAATCGATGTAATTATAGTCACTAAAATACATCAAAATAATTAACGTACAGGCCAATCTGGAAAAATGTCTGTAACGGATAGATCTCGAAATATTTTATGGAAGACAGGGTTTGAATGCTTGGAACTATCTTGTTTTAAATGTCGCGGAGTGACATTAAGGCAAATGACTAATCGTTTGAAATTCCGCGCGAAGAGCGGCGATTGGCTGTAAGTATAATACATACAATGAAGCGCGCGGGGACACTCCGCACTGTCGCACTCGGCCAATCAGATTGGAAGTTGAACGGAGACCCAAGGAAGCTTGGTCATGTGATTCAGTTTTTGTTTCGGTAAATGGCAAATTGCATCATATCGTGTTATAGTAAATTTCAATATAAATAAAACGTATCATTTAAAGAATACGGTCCGGAATGTTATATATTATTCATCGTCACTACATCCTACTGTTTGTGAAGATGAGTAAAAAGTTTCCCAAAAACAGAATGGAATAAGCAGGAACACTCAAAAAAGTTTCACAGAAAATAGAAGCCTTTTTCTCCAATGTATTTAATATTGCATGTACAAAGACACTGTAAATCTAATGACATCTGATGACAACGTAAAAAATGAGCAAAATAAAATAGTAAACATATTGCTGCAGCCAAAAATCAGCAATGCAAATAATATCTGAAACACAACCGTGATCTGGAACCTTCGCCGACATCAGCTTTGCGTTGGTTACCAGCTACAGTGAACGTCTCTTAGAAAGTAGATATTTTTAGAAATGTAAAAAAAAAAAAAAAATCAAAGCAGGGTTAGCGGCGTATAGGTACCCTCTTCATAACCCATAGTACGAACCAAAAAATACCTCTTCTATGAACTGTTGTATTTTATGGCTGGCATTTCGTTCACTTGGAATAAGAATGCCAGTAAACAGTTAAATTCATTTAGAAAAACATATGGTTTTATGAAGAGGGACTGGCACGAAGCGCTGTAAAAGCGTTGATTCCTTGTGCTAAATCACGTTTGCGACTCGGTTTTCGCTATAGCGCTTGTGCTTCTCCCGTTTAGTTTAGTAATTAAATAATTCAGCTTTTGCGTTTCTGCTACAAATATGTGCATCGGCTGAAGTCACTTGGTGACCAATATCGTTTGATCAGAAACACATTTTCCGACCAATTTTCGGGCATTGCTTCATGCGACCTCACAAATGTTAACATAAACAAAACGGTTTAGAAACACACATTGATATACTTAGGAGCTGCACAACTTAATTCTGGCTGCCTTGCATTATAATTAAATATGTACAAATTAACATTTTCATAAATAAATGTTCCATTTTCGTGCTCAGGAGATCCATCTGTATGTACAGTTATCATACCTATAAGTATCCTACTAACTAAATGTAAGTTTAACATTCTTAAACAGTTTTAAAGATCTCTGCTTACCTACAGTGACGATTTTCTATTCCTCTTACATTTTATCTTTACCGTTGCTTTTACACTAGTGTGTGCACAAATTTTTACTAACTGAAAATGCATGACTATGTATTTTATGTTCTACATTTAATCAGAATGTTTATCAAAATTAAAAAAATGTCAACCAGGAAAGGTAATGGCGTTTCTTATGTTTGGAATTAAAACAAAAGTCCCCAAATCCTGCCTTTTCAAGCAGAATCCTCCAACTCAAAAATTTGCACCTACACAAATAAAAGTTAAAGAAAATTAAAAACGCAATATAATGTTGTTCAAAAACCTAAATAAATACATTTACAATACCTACATCATAAAAAATTACATTTGTATTAAATTTGCTTTGAAATAAATCTGGCATAATCAAATTTTAAAGCATGATAAACAAAACAAAGACAATAAAAGCAAATAGTAATGTTTTATACAAAGACTACAGTGAAAAAGGGTGTATAATGACTGCATTGCAAAATAACAATATAACATTTACATTTTCAAATTTTTTGTGCTTTTACAACTTTTATCAATTGAAGAACAAAAGTCATCCTATGACACAGTATGATACAATTTGTAATGCATTTAAGATACATTAAGAACAAGTGCATAGCAAAATATATGATCATTTAATCCAGTTAAGAAAAAATACATCTTGACCAACTGGCATTTTTTAATTAACAAAAATAAAAACAAAACACAAAATAAAACTGAACAACTCAAAGGGTTTAAGGCAGATTCCTTCATTTGAAATTGGCATAGTCAGAGAAAATGTCAACAAAGTCTTGTACCACTCTGTAGCAGAAGTCGTATTGTTCCTGAGAAAGAAAACAAAGAGGTGATCTGTCAGTACATGTTATGGTAGCCAGCAGACCTCACCTCAGATTCCCCTGCTTCTGTTCTTAGCTGTGTATTAGGCACTTTTACTTCATATCAGAAATTTACATCAAATGAACACTGCTGTATAGTTTTCTGCACCTTTAACCTCCTGCCCCTGATAACCTACAAATCTGTATGCACTGACCTACCATATATTTGTTAAAACAGAGGAACACCATTGTCTTTTGGACCATTACAGGCTCTATACCAGGAGTTAATTAAGACAAGTTGCACTGATCTTCAGTGGCCTCTTCTGCTGATCATCCCCTACTCTGATTCGATCCACCCAGCTCCCAAAAAGGGATTCCCAAAAAAGAATCTCAGGTGCTTGTGTACTGCCAGCTCACGAGGACCCCCCCCCCGAGCTCTCAGCACCGGGACACGTACCACAGTCTGCACCATGTGTGGTCTCTGCATCCTCAAGCTCTTCACAGTCTGAAACACATCCAGCAGGCCCTCAGCCTTGACCCGCTCCAGGATGTTGCTCAGTGCGATGAACGTACCCGTCCGGCCGGCCCCAGCACTGTGGATGTAAGAATGATACAGTGCATTCAGTGAAACAGAACTGGACCCCGCTATCTCCTGCCTGAATATCCCGACTGGCCAATGAGAAATACTCATCTCTTTTGGTTGCAAGTATGTAAAAAAATATCAGATTTTTTTTTTGTGACTCGCTGCCAAACATGAAGTACATAAGAATGTTACAAGACGTAAAGGAATAACACTGCATAAAACACTAAGGATAGGAATACAAGAAGAATATACCGTGCCAGACGTTATAAAATAAATGAACAGTTCAAGAATCATAAATTAAACTACTGCAAGATGAATAAGTAAATTAAAAAGAAGAAGGATGTACATTTTAGTGCAAGTTGAAACAGTATCAGATGTCTGCCATGTTGAGCAAGGGAAAGAGGGAAATTGTCCCTGGGTGACGGATTACTGAGGTACTAAATGAGTTTATTTAGGAGCTGGATGGCTATGGGGAGCTGGAGACCGTGTAAGATTCGGATCATGATAACTTGAACCTCCTCTCTGATGGCAGTTTGGTGAATAGGTGACTGCCTGGGTGGGTGGGATCAGCAGCAATCCCAGCTCTCCTTTTTGCCGTGGTGAGAAGGTCTTCTAGTGTTGGAAGCTGACGGTGTATGATTTTCTCAGCTGAGCAGACCACACGCTGTAAGCTGGTCTTGGAGAGACTGGAGGCAGCAGGAAACCAGACGGTGATGGATGGACTTCGCGACACTCCCAACGATGGCAGAGTAGAAGTAGGATGCACTGGGAGATGTTGAGCTTCTTGAGTTGGTGTAGAAAGAGCAGCCTTTTCTGGGCTTTTCGGTGATGGAGCTGATTTGCATGTTTCAGTTCAATGTTCTGGTGATGCTGGTACCTGGGAATTTGAATGATTTCACCATAGAAATGGTCTAGCTATTAATTTGTAGGGGGGGGGCAGGCTGGAAGTCGACTTATTTCCACCATCTTTCCCAGTTTGTGTTCCAGGTTGTTGCTGGCACACCATGTGGCAAGATGGCCCACTTCTCTGTAATAGGAGCCCACCGTTAATGCAGATCAATCCCACTACAGGAGTGTCATCTGCAAACTAACATATTACAGACTCAACTGAAGAGACATAGTCGTTTGTGTGAAGTTAAAACAGCAGGGGTGAGAGAACCCAGCCCTGCGGGGATACTGCACTGACGGTCATAGGGTCAGACAGGTGGGGGCCCAGCTTTACATGCTGCTACTTATTTGTCAGGAAGCTGGTAATCCACTGACAGATGAGGGTCCAGCTAGTTCAGTCCGATTGCTGCGGAGAAGCGATGGGCCAATGTTACTGAAGGCTGAGCTGAAGTCCACAAACGGGATCTTGAGGTATGTGTTGGGGGGGGCTCCAAATGTCAGAGAATGTAGGGGAGGGACAGTGTAACTGCATCCTCCACTGGGTGATTTGCTCAGTATGCAGAAGTTCAAGGAGGGAGTCTGCGATGGACTTGAGAGAGACCAGCATCAGGCATTCAAAGAGCAACTGGCCAGTTCAGTACAGTGATCCTGTGTCTTGGGAACTGGGACGACTGTAGCCAATGTAAAACTTAAAAACTTAAGCCTGGGACCCTGCATGCATGCAGGGAGTTATGGAAGATTCCGTCACCAGTGAACCAGCACCTCATCCCCTGCAGTGGAAGCTCTTCTGTCGCTCAGCATCCTTACTCTCAGTCACTGAAATCTTTACCGGTAAGTCTTCTATTTTGCACAAAATCATGGGACGGAGATCCGAAGGAAGAAATTCCACGATGTTCATGAGCTCCTCGCGGGTAAAGGTAATTCTTGAAGCTGACGTAAAACACGCATTTATCGCACAAAGCGAACACAAGGATGGGAGCACCTAGAACTATGGCTGCCACCTCCAGAGTCTGCCCTACTTAGTCCTCCAACCGGAACCGGGTCTTCTACATGAAAAAGTGAATCATGTAGGCAATCAGTGAAGTGCTGTAGGCATAAATACCATGTCATATACGCAAGTGGGCATGAAAATCTGCCCATCCGTCTATCTTCCATAATGATGGCGGGTCTGGAGCCTAAGCCTGCAAGCACAGACAGAAGATTGGATGCCAGCCTAGCACAGGGCACACACACACACACCCTAAAGCCAATCTATGGACACCAAAGCATGTGTTTTTGGGTTTCATGAGGAATAAGGAGGACAGGGAACTCAGATGAACCCAGGGAGAACATGCAACTTCCACACAGACGGAACCGGGTGTGGGAATGGAACAGATGATCATAGGGTTACCAGTGCACCAACCTTTTCAGAATACACAATAAGGAAAACACAGAAACAGCGTAAAGCAGGGTAAAAATCTCAGGTGTTTATGTGGATTTTTAAAGTCTCTGATAACAATTTGAGGGACTTGATTGGTCCCGGTGAGGGAACAATTAGCTCCACGAAACTCTTAGGTCCATCCGTCCATGGGCATCGCGCCATTACATCTGAGGGGGACGTGTCCCCCTCACATTTCATAACTATTCGTTTGGACCCCCCCCGCCCACATTTAACATAAAATATTAGTTCACCCAGCGCTGTTTCAATTGCTTCGCGAAAGAATCCATTCCACTTGATGGATATGAGACTACACATACCACTGAAAGACCACTCCGGGTTTTCCGGGTTACTGACAACAACTCACCAAACGCAGGTGAAGTGAATCGTCAGTGCAGCCCATAGACAGTAAAGGTGCAGACTGCTCGATATTGGAGGAGGTAAAGCCATCTCACAATGTCCAACTTTTGCTAAAACCTTATTCCTTTGTTATATGCCCTCAAAATTAACCCTAGGCCACATTACATTTCTGGGGGTGAGACCCCGCATTCAAAATGCTTATGACGCATCCATCCATCCATGTGCTCTTGCAAAATACTTTAATTTTACCCACCTACCAAGAGAACAGGATCACTCATTTGTCTCTATAGAAATATGGCCCCATGCTAACCAGTTTATTTAATATAATCAAACCAGGGTTCATTCTTTGTGGTGTGACTCGAAACATAAGCTATACCCCAGGACTCAGAGATTACAGCTTTCAGTTTCCGTTTTTTTTTTTTTTTTTTAAATAACGACAGATTGTCCTGATAAACTGATCCTTCAACAGTTTTACATACAGAATAAAGGGCAATCCACCAATATGCCTGAGGGAAATTAAAGTAGTCTTGTGATTTTCTTTAACTTTGGGTTGAGTCTGTTATTAAAGCACTTGGAGAATTTAAATTAATTTATATATGTCCCAATGGATGTCAGACATCTTTAAGTGCTTCTCTGGAGTCAGTAATGAACAGGTAAAATGGGGTAGTAACACAACTCTCGCTATTAGTGTACTGAATCTAATTAATTGAAGGTTTAAACCATTTCACGTATATTTAACACTGACACTGAACCAGAGAAGCTTATTAATCTCACGAGGCAGCATAGCATAATGTTCGGAAGTCTGTAGGTATAGCGCTGATTGTGCATCCCAGCTGAGAAAAATCGCCCCATGTGACCAGAATAACTGTGACATCATCGGCCTCTCTCAAAGATGGCTCTCACCTTCTGTCGCTGTCACAACAGCATCTGAATCAACCGTGGATTTGAGTCACGCATGCGCTGCCGATCGGAGTGAACCGTATTAAACTATTCAAGTAACAAAGGATTTTTTGCCATCTGCCAAACCTGCACCCTTACCAATTATAGAAAGTTAAGGCCCATCTCATGTATTTACATACATTTTCATAAAATAGCTCATGACTGTCTGTTTCGGCACTGGCAAAGCGCCTCACAAGAATTGGACATATACGTTTTTTAAAATCTGGCTTGCTTTTAATTAATTTACAGTTTTAGTTATTTTTAGGTAGTTTTCATTAATTTTGAGTTGCTTTTGTATTTGGCTTTCACCTCTGGCATATGTGCAACTCAAATCTATGGTCGACTCAGGTCCTGTAGTGACTGGCACCTCTAGACACTTGTGACGACGGAAGTGGGCGTTACCTGCAATGCACAATGATGGGGTGATTGCCAGACTGCTGCTGCTGCTTCTGCACCGCGGCGATGATCTCGATCATGCCCTTGCCTTCGGCGGGGATGCCGATCTCCGGCCAGCCATGGAAGTGAAAGTGACGGACAAGGCGCGTCTGCTTGTCCTGAGGGTGAATGCGGGAGGCAGGGTGCTCACTGACAGTGTGCTAGAGTGCTGTAATGCCATTCTCCATCTCTAATGGAGTCACAATCACTTTCACCTCCAAATCCGCTTATGGTTTCACATTAGCTCAGTGTTATTATTTTAAACAAAAATTGTGACATGGGGTTTCAGAAAGCAGGATTTCTTGCTTAGCTGGATAACTTGTCAGATTTAAGGTGCTTCAGTTTAAGTGGACCTTATCTCTCTCCACTAACATTTAGCCCAGACTACCTTAAATCCGGTAACGCAGGCTAAGCATGTACGCCTGCATTCTGAAGCTTTACACCACACAGTCACTGATTAATATTTAGCTGTAACCTGTAAGGATTTCTCTAACCATCAGCATTTTCTTCTCTGCTAAGGGAAGACTCACCGGGTTGTACGTGAGCACCAGATCCCTCAGACTGAAGGTGTCACAGTGGGTGTCACTTTTGATTTCCACCGCATAGTCCCCATAGGTGATGCTGTGCTCTGAGGGCCAGTACTGGAAGCACTTATCCTGCACGTTGAAAAGAGGGCGGAAATGAGAGCTTCCTAACTCACAGTAGCGTCATTTTACGAATGTGAATCAAGACTGCTGAGTAATTAGCGGTACTGCATGGATTCAGGTGTTGATTTATATAGCGATTGTTCTCCTTGCTTTATTGACAATATAGAGTAGGGGTGACCAACCTTTTAAAAACTGAGAGCTACTTCAAAGATACTGAGCCATTCGAAGGGCTACCAGCTACCAGTCTGAAACGCCCTCCAAAACTTATCTGAATTTCTAAACTAAATGTATAATAAACATGTTTTAAATGCTTTTTTTTTTAGATATTGTCATTTTCAAATCTATATAAATGCAAATGTGAAGAATAGCAACAGGTGAGTTGTGCTATTTTTAGAACAGGTCTGCGGGCAACTCATGTAGTCCTTGGTGGCATCCTGGTTCCCGTGGGCACCATGTGGATGACCCATGATATAAATGTTTGGTTCCGTCAAAATTTTTTATTTTTCTAGTCAAGGGGAGTCCATCCATCCATCTATCCCCACAATACAGAGCTTAAAAATGTCATTTTTAAAACATTAAGGCATTTTCAGTTTCTGTTTCCACCTCCAAAATGGCGGTTAACACTCTGAGGAGTTCACCCGACCATTCCGCTTGTAGGGTATCACAGACCCAAGGCCACATGACCATACCTGCTCTCGCTCCTGCAGCTCGGTCAGCATGACGATGGAGTGACTCTTCCATTCCCAAACCATCCTCCAGAAGTCCTCCACCGTGCTGGACAGGGGCCCCTGGGTGGCGATGAAATAGTCCTTCTGCCTGTAGCCCTGGAGGAGGGGAATTACACACCAAAATCATGTGGCACCCATGCAGCATGCTTATGTGATCAACTTGCAGATTAGCAGACCGGACTTCTGAGACGAAAAATGACAGGTGTGATTTCCCAGAATGCACTGCAGCCTCAAAACCAATACTTTCCATGAATGACTCTAGAGACATTTCTGAAGTATGTAGTATAAAGACGTCAGATAAAGTTTCAAGATCGAAAGCACTACAACATTGATGTCTGCCTGTTCTACTCAATGGTTAATTGGACGATGGAGTGGAACCGTCCTGCTGGTTTCAACTGGTACAGATAAGTATCCAAACCATAGAAGAACCAAAGTGTAAGGAATCTTACTGGTGGACACACAGAACCTCAGATCGCCGTGGTAACAGGCGGCATGGTGACTGATGTGAGAAGCACTTATGCCACCCACTACACTTCAGCCACGAAATGACACCCACACTGTCTGTCTTTGTGTCACCCTACACCGTCAAATTAACTACATTTGCTAATAAAAACGCTCCTTAAAACAATGATAACAGCTCCCTCAAAGAAGAGCAGGAAGAGTTGCCCACTCTGGTCTGAACCCAGAGCCGATAGCATCCAGATGAGGGGGAGGCAGGACAGGGCAGGACGAAACATGCCCTCGGCACACAAATGAAGCATCGCGTCCCTCTGGAAACAGGAAAGCAGCCTGTCGATCGAGAACCAGTAACCTCATGGTTACTGAGAAAAGTCCAGCCGAAGTTATGGGCCTTATATATATATACACACACACACACACACACACACACACACACACACAGGAGTTGGAGAAGTGAGACTGAATACCTACATCTATGAATGATGCATTTATGTAATCGGTGAATTCCTGGCCCCGTTTCATGGACAGAATTACTCTGTTGAAGTCGTCTGTGAATTAAAAGAAGGTTGGGATTTACTTTCATTTCCGTACAGCGATCCACATGATTACAATGGAACTGCAAGAAACCTCACATTTAAAGAGAATTTTCAGTCATATGTTCCATAAGAACTGTCACGTCAGCTATTCCCGTTTCTAATATTGATTTACTATTAATGAACATTCTTCCCCATTTTTGGCCATTTTGAATAGCCAGTTCACCCTCCGCCCCCCCGCTCAGTTTTCTTTATGTGTGCACTGTAAGCTACTGGCTTAATTCCACACGAGGTGCTATGGGTGTAACGCGCTAGGAAACAAGTGTTAGTTGCTAAATTCCGCCAGCAGAGGGCAGCAAGGAACAATGAGTGAGAGTGATCCGTCCGTATCATTGCAAACTGATTTGTGTTCTCTTACTCGCAGACAGCTGATGGGACGCAAGTGAAAATGAAACTGGCACATATTTCTTTGAGCAGTGCTTCTATCTGAAGGCCCACATTTAGGAACAGAGCATATGCACTAACTTACCACGATGTGCTTTGTAATCTTTGAAATGAGTTCCCCAGGTGGTTCTTAAATACGGTACTCACAGGGGATAATCTGAAGTACGCGGTTCTTCTTCATGTTGACTGGAAGGTTCCCCGTCCTCATGTTCTCCTTCATTATCCTCATGTTTGTCAGTTTCTGCACAGGAAGTGACTCAAGTTAATGATTTGTGTTTAAAACAAAAAAAAAAAAAAATCACAAAATGCCTACTTTTTTCAGAGAGTTTTGATCCTAACACCACTAAGATACATTCACATAAAAAAATGATTAGCCAATTTTGGGAGAAAGAGACAAGCAGGATCTATAAAATCAAAAGGTAGGAGGCGCTCTCAGTGATCCTTTAAAGTGATATGGAAAGCAACGTGGTAACCACCAATAAAGCCCCGCCCCCAGCCAGCGGTCACCCTCACCTTGAACTCCTCCTCCAGCCCTATCCTGTCAAATGGCGCCGAAGTGCTGTGCAGCTTCTGCAGGTGGCCCTCCAGGGACGATACATCTAGCTCCGTGTCCCCATACAGGTAATACTCTAGGAGGGCTTGGTATATGAAGGCGTACTGCATCTGGAGTCGGGACCCCACACAGAACCGGGTCAGAAACCGTTTGCTGTCAAAGCAGCACATTTCCCTTCTGTTCTGTCAGTCATTCTGCAGTTTGTCCTTTAGCAAAAGCAGTCTTTGGTCTATGAGAATGAACCATGTGTGAACCTTGCTGTGATAACAGCGCATAACTCGGAGCAGAAATAGACCCCCTGAGCGTGAAGGCAGTCGACGAACGCACGTGTCCCAGCATGTCAAACAGGAGGGCGGTACTCACGTCCGTCTGCACTAGCTGGGAGCGCTGGTCCCGTATTCGGGAGACAAAGCCAAAGACGTCCACCTTCTGTTCGTCATACATCATGTCTATCATGGCATCGATGACGATGAAGGTCCCAGTCCTACCCACACCAGCGCTGCAGAGAGACCACAAATGGAGGGTGGGTTGCTTCAAGGTGATGAACGTGACCAATGTCTGACCCAGAAACATTTCAGTATCATACGCTAGACTAGAGTTTCTCAACCCAGTCCATTGGGACCCTCAAACAGTCCACATTTTCACTCCCACCCAGCTCCCAGAGAATCAAGAGCACCAAGTACCTGGTACAGGTGTGCTGGGAGCTGGAAGGGAGCAAAAATGTGGACTGTCTGGGGGTCCCTAAGGACTGGATTGGGAAACTCTGCTGTAGACCAACTAGAACACGGGTCTCAAACTCCAGTCCTGGGGTCCGGAGCCCTGTGTAGCTTGGTTCTTTCCATTTCCTAACACAAATGATTCCACTCAAGAGCTGTGTGGTAATTAGCACAAGGAGTCCGGCGTATTAAATGAGGGGAAACCTAAAAATGTGCAGGGCTCCGGCCACTCAGGACTGGAGTTTGAGACACCCGAACGAGAATCTCGATTCCCATGATGCCGTGTGGGGGGACACGCCTACCTGCAGTGCACCACGATGGGTCCTGCGGTGGGCTGGTTCACCGTCTTGACCTTTTTGAGGAACTTGAGCATGCCGATAGGAGAGAAGGGCACGCCGAAGTCGGGCCAGCTGGTAAAGTGCAGCTGGGTCACCAATCGGGGGGTCTTAGTGCCATCAGTGGATTGCTAGAGGTGGGCGTGGGCGGGGGGGGGGAAACACAGCGCTAAAGCAACTCTGACACCATACAGCCTGGATACGCACACTCCTGCCTGCCACACACACATGCACACACCCAACAGGAGCCAACAAGGCCCACATTCCACGCTGCAAAGACTCGTTTGGGCTAGCCAAAAGAAGTACGAATGCTTATTATGATCTACCAGAATGACAACCGCCGAACAGCACTAAATTCATTTTACTCATATTTTAGCATGTTTCAGCATTAGCCTTCATATGAATTCACAGACCAAAACTGACTGTTCACAGATCGTTCGCAGTTCAAGATATAAAAGTTTAGAAGCTAAACCCTAAGGTCGAGCTGCAACGAGACCGCTGTCACTACAGGAACGCAATAAACAAAGCCTGTTGCTAAAATATCATATTCAGAAACCACACAGACCCCAAGAGCTGTTTCCTTATGAGGGCTGATGAAAAGGAACAAGGTTACAGGTCACTGCAGGATGTGGACAGTGATGCACGTGAGAGTTTTTGGGGAGGGCTGGTGGTAGAGTACCAGGGTGTCACTCACAAGCTGCACGCAGAACTTCCTGATGGTATAGTCAACCAGCACGGTGAAGTCCTCCACTGCCACACGCACGCTGCCGTACGTCCAGCAGCCCTGCTCTGGCCAGTACTGGTAACACTTATCCTGGAAACACAGGGACCAGGTGGTCTGTGACAGGAACTGAAGACCACAAATGCTGACATCAACCATCAAGAAACTGCCTGAGGTATATTATGGTCCTAGAATCTCACTTCAGGTGCAGATTGCAATGACTCTGTCGGTTTAATTAAACAAAAAGAAAAAACATGAGCTGAAAACACAAAAAACAAAAATGTATATGAAATAAATCCATAATGTAAATACATTTACGTTTTATTTATTGAGTTGACACTTTTATGCAAATTGCTGTATATTTCAGAAGGCAACAGTGAAGTCACTCAAATGACCCTGGAATTCGAACCTGCGACCATCCAGTCACAGGCACAGTGATCTTACCTGCTGAACCATACACTGCCCCCGTATTTAAATAGAGTAGTAAGCGGACAACTTTATCTAATCATGATTAACTATGAAGTGTCTGTTCACCTGTGTTTGTGTCTGTCAGTCTGTGTGTGTAGTGTGTGTGTGTGTGTGTGTGTGTGTGTGCGGCCACTGTGACCTGTACACTCCGCGCTGTAAGAGCAGTAAACTTCCACAATCTATCGGTCAGTCAGAATTTGAAGAGAACCATTTACTGACTGCTGCTGGATGATCACAGCAGGGCATAGGAGAGCTCAGCCCACAGTTATTCACTGCCCTGCGATTGGCTAGAAG
Source organism: Mormyrus proboscirostris (assembly GCA_026779585.1). Taxonomy (NCBI): domain Eukaryota; kingdom Metazoa; phylum Chordata; class Actinopteri; order Osteoglossiformes; family Mormyridae; genus Mormyrus; species Mormyrus proboscirostris. Next base: position 5,471,841 of record JAODKF010000047.1, read on the forward strand.
GCCAGCCAGAGGGGGGGCCTGTGCATCCTGCAAAAATGGTCCTGTACCGGATAAGGTTTCGGGAGACAGACGGAGGAGCTTGTGCAGGTCAGTCAGACCCGCTCACCTCTTTCCTCTCTTTCAGGTTTGTCAGCATCACAATGGTGGCTGTCTTCTGCTCCCAGATCATCTTCCAGAAGTCTGCAACCGTCTCCTGCTTGGGGCCTGAAACGGCACCACCGTCACTTTCCGGACCGACCGCACACTGTTTTTTCGCCGCGTTCCGCTAAAGTGGCGTGAGAAAACTGCCTGTACCTTGTGCCGCGATGAACTTTTTGGTGTCCTTGTAACCCTGATAAAAAGACAGAAAACACAATGGGAAAAGTGGTACCACAAAGCTGGGGGGGGGGGTTTACCTTCCTGTGAGTATGTAGAGAAAAAAAGCAGGTTTTGTACCTAAAACTAATTGTGCCTATACATATCTGTAATACTATACTAAATTATAACTATAGTCTACTATGTATATACTGTATTCTATTATACTACACTATACACTCCCATATGTACTGTACTACTAATACACTCTGTAAGGGAGCTTTTCCACCACATCAAGTACCATAGTTTTGGTACATCAAAAAAGTACCAAAAGTAAGGCAGTTCCTTGTGTTGTTTTTAGCTATAGTATATAGGACTGAGCAATGTGCCGATATTAATAGAAACAATGCAAGTTAGGCACATGCAATCCTCACGTTACAAGGACTGAAACAGTCAGATGCGTTGAGTTCAGGCCTTTTCATATGGTGGTGAGTTTTTCCAAAACTTTTTTCCTCTGTTATAGGATACAAAAAAACTTAGCAACCTTTGCAATTTTAATGATTGCTCCTTTTCTAAATGACGTTATGACGTTTAAATCATTCCTTGATGGTTTTGCAAGAAATTTATTTCAAACTCCTTTTTTGCTTCATAAATATCCCAGTATTTATTGCAAAATCACACATTCCAATTTCAGAATTTTTTCCAGTATCGCTTAGCTCTAGGATATTATACTAAATACTTTATTTCTTGTTATGCCATCCACATCTTGTTGGATCTGTTATTCCGACCAGATAATAATTAAAGGCAGTTTATTTGCATAGCCAATCAACAATAAACTCAAGTCCCGTGCCAAAGTACCGACAAAGAATCCCAGCTGGTTTGGTACTTTTGGTACTAGAACCTCACCAGGAGTCAATGGAAAAGGGAAAGTACTGAATTTTTAGTAGCAAATATATGGGCCCTGCTGCAGTGGAAAAGCGCCCTAAATATCCACAAGCTGATACTCATTCCAAACTCCTTTGCAAATGAGCAAAACTTACATCGATATATGAAGCATTTATATAGTCGGAGCTCCCATGTCCGTCTGTCTGAGAGAGCACCACCCGCGAGTGGTCAACTGTGAGAAAGAGAGATGAGATGCACGATAAAAAAAATATATATATATAAATTATATTGTCATCCAATGTGACTGCACCAAATACGGAATGCAAGCGTTCACACTATCACACACGCATCTTTCTAAGCTATTCAAAGAGGTGCTGTATGCAGTGGTTTTTATTGCACAGAGCACAGCTCAAGTTTATATGAATTAAATGAAATTATTCCAAACGAAAGGCACATGGTAACACTTTACGTGACAGGGCACAAATAATATGGTATATTATGCTATTACTTATGTATTATTTAACCACAAACCAAGTCTAAGTTACAAACTAATCTCATGTTAATATATCATTAATGAATCATGATGCATGTTTTATCTCCAGCAGCTACTATACTTGTTGTTATATCTGATAATTCCGTAATCCTTAGTGACCGACTCAGGAACAAGTGAAGGAACAAGTCGTGAATAACACAAGCGAAATACCGATCTCAGGTTTGTTCATCATTAATGAAACATGATGCATCTTTCATCCCATTCATTACTATATTTGTTCATGATTTGCACTTCACAGTATTTGTGCCCCATCAAGTAATGAGTTAGCAGAAACACTATATGGCCAAAAGTATGTGGACGCCCATATTAATTGGAGAAACTACTTAATTAAGCCACACCCATTGCTGACACGGGTGAATAATTAAGCACGCAGTCATATGATCTCCCACAGCAGCAGAGTGGGTGGTCGTACAGGGGACGTTAATAACTTTCCACTTGGCATCATCATAGGACGCCATCATAGGACGCCATCTTTCCGACATGTCAGTTCTCCACATTTCTGTCCTGCTAGAGCTGCCCCCCGGTCAGCCGCAAGTGATGCGAAGGTCAAAGTGACTGGCAGCAGGTTCAGCCGCGCAGCAGGTTCAGCCGCGCAGCAGTCAGCCACACAAGCTCCCAGGAAGGGACCTGATCACCCAACGTCAACACCCAACCTGAATGGCAGCAAATCCCACCAGCAATGTCCCAATATCTAATGGAAAGCCTTCCCAGAAGAGAAGAGGCTATTACAGCAACAGTGAGCTGATTAATTTCATATTAATACACTTGGTTTCGGAGTGAGATGTTGGACAAGCTGGTGTCCAAGTACTTTCGGCCATATTGTGTAACTGAATAACTGAAAAAGACAGCCGAGCCCGAGAGCTTAAATTATTACATGTTGCCGTATATGAAGATTTTTACTGTTACAGTTTCTGACACAGAAAGACTTGAGAGAGGGAAAAAAACAGAATCACACCTAAACTGTGATATTCTGATTGGACCACCAGGAGACCCGGCAATTATGGGCCTGAACATAAAGGCAGGAGACTGTCACAGAGCAGGGTGACGGACAGCGTAGGGAAAGGGACAGTGTACGGGCAGTGCTCGCCTTACAGGCAGGAAGCTGCCTGGAGTGAAGAGTATTTCTGCGAGGGAATGAACTTTAGCGGCAGGAAGTTGGCCCATAATTACTCACGCAATATTTGGAACAATGTGCGTGAGTCACAGCAGAAAACTCGGCGGTCAGGAAATGCTAATGAACCTGCGACAGCTAGCAGCTAAATCGCAAAGGGGCATTTCGCTCGGTCACTCACACGGAAGGATGTTGGGATAGCGGTTCTTCTCCTTGTTTTCCTCTTTGTTAGCCTCCTCATACGTGCCCTGGGCGAAGCCGCTGGGCAGGGACTGGAAGAGAAGAGGTGAGAGCGTGTCAGCATAGGAACCTTACGTTTGGGGTGGAAGGGGGAGGAGGTACCGTTTTCACACAGCGATCTATGACTCTGCGGCATGCATAATACTGGCATTTCCTCTTTCTGACCTAAAGAGAGACGGAGGAACTCTCGATTCACACGTGTTGCTAAGGGGAGTTCAAGAAGACATCTGTTATCTGGCTGAAGCTGCATACGGTTATTGCACAGCTTATGGCCGCACAAATATCCAGTTTAAGAACTAGATAAAGATATAGCAAAGAGGCTAGAACTATTAGACACTGATACAGCACAGATACTAAGACTGATTTGCGGAAATTGAAATCAAGAATATATTTACATTTCGTGTTTTCTGTTAAATGTCAAAGTGAAATAGTACTAAAATAGACCAGGCATATTTCTGGTACTTTAAGGGGGGTGAGCTCAAGGGGGAGACGCGGGAGGGTCGGGGGGGGCAGGGGACTTAGAAGCAT
>JAODKF010000047.1:5519918-5530587 GCA_026779585.1 Mormyrus proboscirostris
CTCCCCCCCCCCCGGGTTTAAATGAGAAAAGCCCAGTCAGGTCAGCTGTACACCAAGAATCTTAACTAGCCTGTCATGAGAAGCAGCATACAGTCTCCACACTGCGCCCTTAATCACTAAGATACCCGCTGCCCTACAAAGTAAATTTTACACCAATTATCCGGGCTGCAAGTTTTAAACGGAAGTCTCCCGCACTGCTGGGATTCGTCCAGCACCAGACGAATTACACGCTCCGTGAACAGCGCACAAAACCGCTGGCGTAGAGAAGACTCTTCTCTTTTGATTTTTACCGGAAGTCAACAAGTAAGATTTACTCTGCCTGTAACGAGTCCACATTTTTCTGAAGTCAGTGACTAATAATAGTCATATTTTATGTCCTCTACCACTCAATGGATTAAAAAAGAAAACAACCCAGAGCTCCTGCTTCAGATACTAAATCCTGTTTCCAAAGAATCCTCAGAGTAAGTGCAACCTGCGAAATGAGGACAAAGATTTTGAAATAACACAATGTTCACTGTGAATGAAACCAGGGGCTTATGACCCACAAACCAGCACAAATGACACAGAACTTTGTTTCATAAAACTGAAATAATGGCTTTGTTCATCTAAACTCCCACTACACTGAGACGAAGCGCCAAAAAAAATGTATATAAACAGGACAGCAGATACCTAAGGCAGTTAGTGTTAGAGTTACAGCAGGGGGTTTGCTGTGTGAGCCAAGACGAACCCTGGTGCCTCTGCACACGGAAATTAACCTGAACAGCTCCAGCAAAAAAAAATCCTGTGTGAAAAGTAGCAGTAAAGTTAAATCTCTGCCAAATAAACTAATAAAAAAATGATAAATACTAAACAAAAATGAATTTACTTGGAATGGAAGTAAGTAGGTTATATGGTTGCTGCACACAGAATAAATACATTCAATCATTTTGCGTTGTTTTCAATTAAAAAGCAACACCACAGCACCAACCCAAAGGGATCTACACACATCGCGTGAGGTCGACCACAAACCACGCCGACAGGCAAGCACAAGACTGCAGGTTCTGACTATGCCTGCACTTCTTATATGTTTGAAGAAATTGTTTGCATCATCTAAACAAATTGTTTGACTACCGACAAGCGCTAAATTTAAGACAAAACACCTTATACTACATCAGGCTATAGCTGCGGGGGATTATCGTCGCCTACTTCTTTACCTGGGTCTGTGTAAATTGCATGAATTAGTCCGTGGTGTTGCAGGAAATCGTCTGCTAAATCAGTTTTATCCGGGGCTACAGTCAAAGTCTCTGACTGGAAACCGAGGGAAATTTTGTAACAGCGGCTTCCACTCTGGATGTCAGCGACTACTTTGGCATGGAAAACTTCATCGCATCGCCGGACACATGTTTCGCTACAGAAAGTGGACCGGCCAAGGCGATCAGCACCCAAGCAGATGGATGCAAAGGGCAAAACACACGCAAGACTGCTTAGTGTCGTTTTACCACTCGGTCCGCTGGATTTTAACGTTTAATACGCGATCGCCGCGTTAAACCGAAATTATCCTGCGCGTAAACCTCATTAAAATTATTCTTTTGAGCGTCGGTAAATTTGTTTTTTCCGGATAATGCATATTTACGGAATGCATGGATGCGCAGATTGTGTCCCGGCGTTATAAATCCCAAAGCAGCTCCCAGCCCTGCCATGCCATGCCATGCCAAAAGCCAGGAGCCTGATCCACTAACCCACATTTTCACCGGCCATTGCGGCGCTGGTGTGAGATTACCGAGCACTCCCGCAGCACTCCATATTAACACCCAGATGAAGCATAAAGGCTATTTTTTATAATATATAATCTATCGTGAATTACCCGCCCCCGTCCCAGCGCTTGCACTTGCCTTTTTGGCACTGAAACCCCGGGGCATGTCAGCTCGTAACTGGCAGCCCCTCTTACCCGCATGTGATGGATCGCGTTAATTGATACACCGTAATTGTTTAAAAAACACCGCGAAAACACATTAAAATGCAGATTCCGCTGCTCGATGCGAGAAACCATCGCATTCTACTGCAAACCGCCCCCCACCGATTCCGATCAGCCGGCGTGCCCGTCCTGTTTACCGTGCTTTGCTCTCGCCGCGTCCGCTGCCCGTGCGAGGGAAGCCCCGTGAATCGCAGCCGGCGACCGGGACTCCTCGGCGGTCCCGCTCGCCGCATCCAAACAGATTATAATACTAATAAGTAAAATAATAATAATAAAGCAGAGGCGATACGTGCTCGTCCGCCTGTCAGCGCTGTCAGGGAATGAGCGGCCAGTCGTGGGCTTTTGCTGGCCCTGCAGCGGAGACTGGAGCCGCCTGGCGCTGCGGGTTAAAACGACAAGCGCGCCCCGGCGGCACCCCCAAGCGCTGGGGGCGCGTCAGGAGACAGCGGCATGCGCAAACATTATACATATCAATATTTATAGGCCTACACGAGAATTAAATTTTGACTACATTATTCTGTAACCATAACAACCAGCTTGTTCCGTAAAATATTATAAGCTTATTTTGCATAGTAGGTCTATACTGAAATATAACGGGAATTATATGAGCTGCGAATAGTTGCTGTTTCTTATAATAGTTTCACGTCTTATCGGATTATTAAATCGTGTTGTTTCATCGTTCTACAGACCTATATGAAGGTGCCCGTATGTGATTTATTCAGTATATTTTAACGCTTTTGGGACAATGTATTTCTGTGACAAATGACTTACCACGGAAAATGAAATACTACTTTTGAGTTCCTAGTGCGCTTTCGCACTATATTTCGTGATGACGCCGGGGGGGGCTTAAAGGACGGAAATACAGAGGATCCGCCGACGTCCGAAAGTCAGTATGTTTTCCCGGGGATCGTTAACCTGTCCGTTAACGGGCAAACGTGTCCGTGGTAAAATGTTTTCACGGAGTTAAAGAACTATGTAGACTGGCTTTCCTAAATAGCCTACATTTTTAAAATGACGCTATGATTTACAGTAAATTCTACTGCGCTCTATTAATTGTTCTATGAAAATTCACTTTATCTAAAGGCGTGCAAACCACCTTGATACATGGTCAACTTAGGTTACATTAACTAATAAGCTGAATTACAATTTAATTTTGTAGGCTGTTTGCGTTCAACTTACGTATATATGTGTGGATGGACATGGCTGTGATACACATCACCTATAGTCAGAACTTAACTTGGATGTATTTTTACAACATGTTACTGCGGAAAAATGCTGCCAGCTACTGTAATTATGTTGGACAGACAATGCATTGCGATATAAAGTTAAACTTTGTAAAATTACAGAACAAGTTACTGTAAAATTTACCATACGAATTACAGTGTACAATGTCCGTAGTAAAAAATATATTTTGATCAAAATGTCCATCAGAATTCTCCATAGTACTGACCCTTGCACAATATACTTCCTTAAAGCCATGAAAACACCCGCATCACCAATCCAGCTGACAGAAACAGCCTGAGACGCCAGGCAACAAACGCTGAATTTGTCATAATTTAAAAAAATTAACTACTTTACGCCGTGCATGTGCTTCGCAGGCGCTTCTGTCTAGACCAACATATGAGACAAAACGTGCCTGTTAGGCACGAATGACGTTCAACGTTGAGAAGGTGTGAAGTTCTAAAGGCTCTCGTGGTTAATATTTTATTTTAGGGAGATGTATGTTCCTGATGTTCCATAAGTTTGAAAACAAGGGTTTCCTGGTTACAAGATTTAGCCGATTGCAATGTTTTTCCTTCCGATATCTTTTTACTGCGTAAAACGACCCAGGGCGTGGTTGATTCGAAGCGTGAAAAATTTCAGCCCTTAAGAGTTCGCATGTGTTACAGCAGTTAAAGCTAAAATATCTTGCACAAGGTTATAACACGTTTGGACTTAAACTTGCTCATTTCTGATTAAAGGTACAGTTTCTTTGAGTTGCATTAACTTGCTCCTGCATTTCAGAGATTATCCGTCAGAAACGTATAGGTCTTGTAGTTAAGTCTTAAGCTTTAAGCCAGTAGAAGGAGATGAGTAGGGTGTAGGATTTGACAAACATCAGAAAAAGAAAAACTGTTGTGGGGGGGGGGGGTGCATAGCTTTGGCAGAAAGACAGGAGACAGAGGGGTCGAAAAGAGGATAAGACGAGTCATGCACACTCTTTTGCACACTTTCTTTGTCGGGAGGTGTGCAGAATGCCATAAACATAAATGAGAAGAATTACATACATATCCGATACATCATTTTCAGCTGAAATACGGCAAAATGGATTTTTCATAGCCTTCACTGTCAGTACGTGTGCAGTATGTCGATCCTCCCACCAAGATTGTGTCTTATCTCTACCGTCGCTTTATGGCAATCGTTTTAGAGCTGTGAGAGTGGGACTTTGTTTCCATGGTATAAAAATTTACGACACAGATATGGAAACCTTGTAGGCTATATAATTTGTCTTATGAAGAATCTGATTCAGAGAAATGAAACTGAATCTTAGTAATATCTAAAAATCAGTTTTATCATTGGTCTGCAGCTCATGGCAGACTCTCCCTGATAACAACATACAGACAAAAGTACTGGGACACCTGGCCATTATACCCACAGGAACTTTTATGACATCACATTCTAAATCCATAGGCATCAATATGGAGTCCCCCCCCCCACCCCCCTTTGCAGCTATAACACCTGCAACTCTTCTGGGGAGGCTTTACACAAGATTTTGGAGAGTGTCTATGGGAATTTTTGCCCATTCATCTAGAAGAGCATTTGCGAGGACAGGCATTAATGTTTGACGTGAAGGTCTGGCTCATAATCTCTGTTCTAGTTCATTCCAAAGATGTTTGATCGAGTTGAGGTCAGGGGTCTGTGCAGGCCAATCAAGTCCTATTTTTTATTATTATTTATTGGATTTATTGAGCAAGGACAGCACAAAAAGACAATGTTACATGTAAGAACAATACAACCGTTGTTTTGTACAGAGGTTTTCTTGCCAGAGGCTAATTTGCAAACCTAGTCCTTGGTTGGACTTTTAGAGACAGACAATAACAGCAATTATTGATTCACTCACACACACACACACACACACACACACACACACACACACACACACACACACAAGAAATTAATGTAAATTAATTAATATAACTATCTAATATAACTAATATAAGTCATCAGTATTCACAGGTCACACCAAACTCACCCAAACAAGTCTCTATGGACCTTGCTTTGTGCACTGGGACACAGTCATGCTGGAACAAAATAAGCATAGAATTGACCAAAATGTCTTGGTATGCTGAAGCATTAACAGTTCCCTTCACTGGAACTAAGGGGCTTAGCCCAACCCCTGAAACCCTCCTCCACCAAACATTTGGCACAATGCAGTCAGGCAGGTAACGTTCTCCTGGCAACTGCCAAACCCAGACTCATCCATCATACTGTCAGAGAGAGAAGCGTTATTAGTCACTCCACAGAACAAATTTCCACTGCTCCAGAGTCCAGTGGCAGTGTGCTTTACACCACTCCATCCGACGCTTGGCATTGGGCTTGGTGATGTGAGGCTTGCATGCAGCTGCTCGGCCATAGAAGCCCATTCCATGAAACTCCCAGCGCGCAGTTTTTGTGCTGCGGTTAATGCCAGAGGAAGTTTGGAACTCTTCAGTTACTGAGTCAACAGAGCATTGGCAACTTTTACACACCATGCACCTGAGCACCCGGCGACCTGCTCTGTTACTTTATGTTGTCTCTGTTGTTCCTAAATGCTTCCACTTTGCAGTAATACCACTTACAGTTGACCATGGGATATCTAGCAGGGTAGCAATTTCACAAACTGACTTATTGCAACGCTCGCATCCTATGACATCACTACGCTTGAATTCACTGAGCTCCTTGGAACCACCTATTCTTTCACAAATATTTGTAAGCCTGACTGCATGACTATGGGCTTCATTTTATACACATGTGTCACTGGGTCTGAATGAAGCACTTGAATTCAGTGATTGAGACTTTTGCCCCTATAATGTTGTCCCTACACTGCTGGACAACAGCCGAATATCCTGGACCCCATAAACCATATCATATTGGGACAATTATGTTACAAATTTTTTAAAACCCCTGTCACTCGGGGACTCTTGAAATCACCCCCCCCCCCCCCACTTTCCTCTATGGCACGGGTGGGTGTGTCGTTTCTGCACCCCCAGTGTAGTGAACCTTTTTGAGCCCGCAACTTCAGGAGCCCCGCACAAATGCAGGGTGATCACCGCCTCTGTAGCTGGGAATGAGAAGGGTATCATTCAGATAACCAGGGATGCCAGCAGCTCTCCCTCCCCTGATCAAAGGTCACCCTTCCAATTGACTCCAATTTTTATAGCTTTCGGTTCAACGTCCACCTCTCACTGCCTCACTTCCTGGTCCCTACGTTCGAGGAGCCTTGGGCGTGAAGAGTTCCCGTCCTAAGAGCAGAGCGCATTGCATGAATCCAGGGCGCCAGGCTAAGATTTGGACCCGAGACTCACAATGCCGTCCCTACAGAAGGTCCTGCACTTCTTGGGTGGTTGCCTGTTCACCGCGTTGGGAGTTGGGCTGAAGGGGTACGGAATGTCGGACCCCTGGGCTGTCGGCAAACTGGAATGCGCGTCGCAAGGCAGCAACGTTCTCAACAGCAGCAACTTCTACAACGGCACCGCCGACATCTCCCTCGGCCTCTTCTCCCTGGTGGTGTCCAGGGACAGCTGTCCCAGCTTCGGGGCAACTAATACATATGCAAGTAGGGCGTTCCTCCTTTATTCTGACCTTGTGAGAGCTGTCTTCCTTGCGGAACATGATTTTATATCATATAAGAATAGAGTAAAAACCACTTTCTTGTTTTGTTCTTATTGTCTCAGTTCATGTCTCACTTTCATGGTTCATTTGGTACAGTGATGGAAACAGTACAGTTACATGTGCACTATGAAAATCGAATTATTGTGCTGACTTTTAAAGTAAATGTAAACATGTTTGTCTGACTGAAATTGTACTAAATCAAATTTCTCTTAGTCAGACTAAAACACCCAGATAACGTGATTGGGAGTCGATTTATTGCTGCATGTATAAGTTCAATTGGACTCAAACTGGCCTAGGCGCTGTGCTCATGCAGCCCAGTTCCCACTCTAACAGAAGAAGTTGGTACACAGAAGCATAGCAGAGGACGTACAGCATGTATGAAATGTACAGCGCTGTAAAGCTGTCCAATTAGCCGCTCAACTAAAGGGCACTTTTTCACTGTACCAGGTACCATACTTTTGGTACTTCAAGAAGGTACCAAAAGTATGGTACTTCAAGGTGTTGGTTTTACACTGGTGTTGGATGACATCACAATGCAAGGCGGGGTTATTTTGTGTGTGCGTTATGAATACCAACATCATTTCAGTATTTCAGGTGACGTTTCCTGCTCCTGAAATGGCATTAAATCTTCTTTGTTTTTCTGTAGCTTTTCAAAAACTAGAGGCCATAGGCGGCACCCCGCTCATCCTGCACAGCCTCGTCATAACGCTCTTGGTCATTAGCTTGACCACTTCTGCAGGGACTATCTTCATCACCTTCTACAACAGTGTCAGCAACCCCTACCAGACACACTTGGGGCCCTCGGGTGTGTACACCTGTAGTGCTTGCAGCGGTGAGTTTCTAGCAAACTAATACATGCATCCATCCATCACTCCGTCCATCCATCCATCATTTCATGACCATTCAGTCAGTGTAGGGTCATTGTGGGCTTTTCCTGTGGATCACAGGACAGGGAGCCCCTCTGGACGGGACGTGCCAGTTACTGACGGACTGCCATCCATATGCACTCACTCTACATGCAGTCTTGATCTACCAATATTGTCCATTCTGATAACTATCAAGAACTGGAATGTAATGTAATTGTTAAAGTCTAATTTTAGAGACATTTAAGCTGTATAATTAAGACAGAGTTGTAGGAACATTTAAGGTAAATGATTTACACAGACAGGCGTAGCAATATTTAACATACACTATTTAGATTGAGTCTGTAGGGGCATTTAAGTTAAACGTTTTAGACTGACAGTTGAAGTGACATTTAAGTTATATAATTCAGACATAGGGTTGTAGGTAAATTTAAGTTACATATTTAAGACGGAAACACGTTTAAGTTCATTTTCATGTCTGAGAACGGAAATAATCCCCATCATGCTAACATGCATGACTTAGCACTACTAATTTCTCAGTAATAATAGATATGACATCAGAACCAGGAAAATAACTTTGAAAATGCAGCGACCTTTTGTGCGTTGCTTAAAACACGCAATCGTCGCAGTTTTAAATCGTGACTCGAATGTTTACATTAAAAGTCGGTTTACTTAAGAGCTCAGCTCTAGTTAAGTGTTAACAAGGGGATTTAACCATTTTCTTTGTTGTTCCCTCAGTCATTTTCGCCTTTCTGGCTCTCGTCTTGTTTCTGGTGAACGTTTTCGCCACAGACCTGTGGCAGGCCATCGTCCTAAATGAGGTGAAAGTGAACCTTCGGAATGTGACAGTGTCCATGCGGCTTGGCTTCTACCTCCTGATCCCTTTCATGGTGACGTCGTCCCTGGCCATACTGGTGATCGTCCTGTACCAGCACGTTGCCTACACACATCAAAAAGAGCAGCAGAGACCCACGGAGGACGCACCCAAGGAGATCATGATGTACTAGCGCCGATGTCCCGGAGTAACGCTCCAGAGCAGGCGTAAAATGTTTCTGAGGATGTAAAGCGCGTTATTTAAATCCGCAAAACGCCTCTGGATAAATATAACACATTTCTCACTTTTGTCAGATATGTAGACAGATATGTAGGAAGAAAACCACTTCCGAATCCCTTGTAAAGTTTATAGCGTTAAGATTAGACCTTACAAATATAGTTCCAAAAATGAATATTTTACTTGCATTGCGATGTATAAAATGTGTGTGAAGGAAACACATTCACAGCAGGACCTGTACAATTTTCCGAATATATTTGTTGAAGCAGATATGGCTGTTTTTTCAGATGTGTCAAAATTCCTCTTCAAGATTCATTTCCACCCAGGCGGAACCGCATAATAATAATAATAATAATAATAATAATAATAATAATAATAATTTAATTATGCTACACTTAGATGTTATTTTGCGTCCATTGAACAGGAAATATCTGTTAAGTCGGTCCTGCTTAACCACGGATTACGATGTATCCAATTATATGCTATATTCATTTTTATATATATTTTGTTGTAATTAATTATATACGTTCCCTCCTTATTTATCGACATGTTATCTCCACTGATTGTTTTCTTATTTATGTTTTATTTTCAGAGAGAGCATGCAATAAAATATCATGAAACTCAAATTTCGTTGTACCTAGTATAATGACAATAAAGGCTATTCTATTCTATTCTATTCTATTCTATATTGTCAATCTAAATCTTTTCCGCCCTCTATTGGTTAAAGTGCGTTAGTACAAATGCTTTATTTTGTCTCGGTTTCTATCAAACATATTTTGCCTCCAGTAACATTACTATAATTTGATGATCTCTTCTAATGACTTTTGCGCTCCAAATAATTACTTTTTTGGCTAGTTATGTGATATGGTACTACTGTGGATCATATTAGTCAAACACCATGGACAATCATCTGCATTAGTCTGCATCAGTAATATGCGCTGCAGTATTAGCTTATAAGCTGACCCGGCATTTTAACGGATGCAATAAAACAAAATAAAGGAATCTTAGTTATACACACAGCCAGCAGAACCACCAGGAAATAAACCAACCTGGATTGGTGCCCCGCGACTGATGAATAGAGCCAGATCCAAGAGTTTTACGACCGGTACCAAGGTGCTAAGTTCAGGCCGGCTCTATCACAGTCTCTGCATTGCATTTAATGCGCCAGGTAGCGAGCGGGCGCAGCATGTGGAGTACTGCCGCACGGAGGATTTGTTAATGAGAGGTGTGCTTTTCTCATAGGCTCTGCTTATCATCATCTTGGGCTGTTTTGCGGGGGGGGTGGGGGGGGGGTGTGCTTTCTCTCCAGGCTTGTGTTTCAACACCGGGCCCCTGCCAGGCTGTTTGCAGACGTCCTTCTTCGCAGCTCTTTCTGCCCGAAACGCCCGATGGCTCCCTGTCAAAAGAACCACTTTCCTCCCCCCACCCCCAAGGAATCAGACACCACAAGAAACGCGGCAGGAATCACTCAGGCATGATGCCCCCCCCTTGGCAGTGAGATGAGAGGAAATACTGGAAATAGCATTTGTGTGCCCCATTTTGCTGGAGATAAGAGGCCACGAGCCGACATTCAATCTCGATGCAGGAAGTTCGCACCCCGGCTTATTTTTCAGTGCTTATCTGCATCCCAAGATTTATCTTGTTACTAAAAACGATTTTTCAACCAAGATCCTTTTCCCACTGTTACTTTAGCTAGTATATGTGTGTGTGGTCAGTACTCACAGCCTAATGGTGTGACACTTGCCCAATCTGACCAATGACATTGTTTCAGTCCTTTATCACCACGCTAGTCATTTGCAATGTATGGTGACATGATTCTGATTGGCTGTGATAGGTCACACAGCCGGCCTGGGTCCCCGACTTCAGGTATCCCTTTTTGCAGCTATAGGAGGTACAGTCGAGTTTTATATTCCCCCCCCCACCCACCCTACACTGCACCCCTCTAGAGGA
>JAODKF010000047.1:5530687-5546054 GCA_026779585.1 Mormyrus proboscirostris
CAGGACCCTTCTGGATGGCAGCAGGACAGGTGACACGAATGAAATACCATTCACATTGAGTTTTCAGTGATGACCCTGTGAGATCCATTTGACCCCCCCCCCCCCACTACCCCCCGCTATATATTTTCCGCACCTCAAGACCCTGCAGTGGTGACACAAAGCTATGGCCCTACCTCCCATGGGGGTGGTGGGGGGGGGGTTCACCCCTTTTCAGAAGTGACTTCACAACGTGCTGTTAAAGGGTGGTGACAAGGTGGGGGGGGCCGGATGGGTTAGCAGTGACAAAAAGTCTGGGTGACCCACCTGAGCCTAGGGGAGAACAGAATGAGCTGCACTTTTTGCGTGCTTGAAAAAACACCCCCCCCCCCAAGAAAAGGCCATTGAGAGTAGACAGCACTCAACACCAACCCGATGGAACCCGTTTGCTTGTGATCCATTGTCAAACCAAGCTTTTGCACAATCACACTGGCTCCTTCTTCACGGAATTAGTGAATCAATCAAAAGTGAGTCACAAGTTATATATAATTTTTTGCCTACAATTGTATTGGAAGTTTCACTGTAAACATACATGAAATGCAAGCTCATTCCAATTCTGGTTTGGGAAAATTGATGGATGGATAAAAACATTCCACACCATCTTCCATCATTTGATTCTCGTCACCACGGATTCCAGCCCATTGCTATCTCTGTCATTGCCACAAGACATCTAAGAGCCTGTAAATATTCCCACAGGTCAGTGGAAACGAATGAGAACAGCCCACCCACAGCCTGGGCAGAGACCAGGACAAGTACCAGGACAGGGACCGGGACTGGGACCAGGACAGCGAGGGTCTTCAAAGTTCTCCTAATGACAGATAGATTCTTTAAATTGGCTCCCATTTGGAGTGGGGGGGGGGGGCATTTCCTTTAGCGGTTTGCTAACAAATTTCCACTGAAGCAAACCTGCCATTCGAAGTCAGTACAAGCTGCATTCCATCTGTATGGACAAATCAGTCTGAGTGAAACATTACACACGGGTGTCTGTGTCATATTACACTGTACAGAACCCCTGAAAATACATCAGCTTTTGCAGCTTTCATAAAACGACAATCAGGAGTTGACTTCTCATCTGACTCACTGTATAAACATTTCTACAGAGTTAAAGTTCAACCCCAACATTTTGATTTCTACATCTGTCATTTAAACATCAATGTAAAATAGCACCAGGCAGTACAAAACTTGCCACAGAGAGCTGAGAGCTCTCAGATAGTGGTAATAGATTTCTCCTACACATGTTTGCACATTCGCTTGCTACTTTCGATGAGCATTAGAGCCACGAACTATCGATAGTTTACCATACAACATCCAAATCACATTCCAGCAAAATCCAGACACATCCAATGACGAGAAGGCAAAGTTTGAGGATGAGCATTAATGCGAGATGAATTCAGGGTTGTGGGGACCCACCCACAAGTCTATTAAAATACAAAACCAAATTGAAAAACAAATAGCTTTTAAGTCAACCCTTTGGGCTAATAGCTATTCAACAGCTACCATATCGACTGTGTGAGTAGTTTGACTTCCTCAGGAGGGCAGTTCAAGGAAAAAAAAAAAAAAAATTGCATTTAGCAGAAACCAATAAATGAATACTGCCTACGTGCAAATTAACAAGTGCCAAGCAAGCACATAACCACGCATAAATAAGGTGACAAGTCAAGCTATGCCAGCAAAAGTTAAAATTACCGCTTTGGTTAAGTTTTGTTTGGCCAACAGAGTGAATAAAGTCCAGGGTAGACACTAATCTCTTCCTCTCCCCCAGCTCTGGTGCAGATAAAACTGGGATTAGGTCCGAGCTCCGGTGCCCCAGCCCTTGTTCTGCCTTACGGGGTTAAAGGGGAGACTTTGTCCGTTGGTAACTCTATCCCTTTAAGGTCCACATTACAGCACACTGTGAAATGGACACCTGTGACTCAGGTGACTCCGGGACAGTGAGACCAGAGCCTGGGGTGGGGAATAGGGGTGGGGGGGTGGTGGTGAAAGGGTAGGGAGTGGCAAGTCCCAGTTTGGACACAGACCAACAGGGTCCCAGATCCACACTTGTGGTCCCTGTAAGCTGACGCCGCATCGCAGCTGCGTGTGATGATTTGTCCAGTGTGTCCTGTGGGCCACCCCTGCGACGCAGCCCCAAGGGGCCTCCCATCCTCCGCCTGTGGACAGCCGCCTTCCATCTACTCAGTCGCCTTCTTACAGCAGGTGTGGGCAGGCCATGATTTCTCCTCCTCCCATCAGGCGACGAAGGACAGGTTTCAGCCCAGAGACATTGCCGTCCTCGGTGGCCGTGTGACCCGCCAACCCCGCCCCCGAGCCGGGTGTCACGCACGTCCTCGCCGCCGGCACCCGCTCACCTCCCTGACACCTGCGCTGAGAGCGACCTCTCACTTGTGAGGCTTCGAGTGCTGACAGCTCGACGTGGGAGATCTTCCCAGCAGTCTGCTGGCTCTCCACGGGAAAGGCAGGCCTCCCTGTCCTGGAGTGTAACAACTTCCCATCTCAGTCACCGTAGCCCTTCATCCCACCGGCGTGCTCATGTTCTGTATCCATGACGACGATCGTCATTCTTAGTAATCTTGCGTGCTCCATCCCTGACTACTGGGATCTGTTTGATCTAGTTTACATGGTGGTGTCTGAATCAGAATCATTTATTTATCCCCAAGTACTTTTACATATAAGGAATTTACTCTTGAGTGGAGAGCAGAGCTTTATTCTCATCCCAACAATATACATTTCAAGTACACAGTGGGACGAAACATCGTCCTCCTGGATCAAAAGGTGCAACACAAAACATAATATAACAGACATAACTATAATAAGATAGAGAGGGAATGTGTGAATAAATACCCAAGAATAAATACACAAGAATGAATGAAGCGAAATGAGATCTAGCATTATGACAGTAAGACATTATAACAGTAATGTGAGAATAAATACACAAGACGAATGTAATGAAATGATATCACACATTATAACAGTGCAAAACAAGAACAGTACAGTAGTGGAGTGGTTAGATGGAACAGTGCAATGCAGAATAGTGCAATATCGGTGAGGTGGAACAACAGTGTACAGTGTACATTGAGTGTCATGCAAAACAGATAAGGACATACAAGACAGTCAACATAAGTAATATGCTTTACTTGCACTCTGTCCGTATTTCTCGCCTTAATTCCAGCAAGTAGCTGTGTGTCTTTTCAAGTCATTCATTGTGTAAAACGGGAATTTGCACAACTGCCGAAGCTATCTGTCAAATCATTCAGAGGATTTCCTCACATGTGTGACGCAGAATAAGACGGGGAACCCAACACGCCTATCCGTCTGTACCCTGGGTGCACCAAGACTGACTGGTATCTCTGAGCTCTATAGAAGAACCCAGTTTTGCCCCAGTATAACACGCCATGTGCACTGAGGAAACTGTATCACGTGATTTCTGGCTGCAAATCAACAGCCAGAATGTGCAATGTTGCAGGTTTTAAATATGCGATCCCTGTAAATTACACTGTGAAGGAAATTGCAAATATATAAAGAGTCCATGCTGTTTCTTAGAGTGAGTCACTTATTTGTGGAAGGAAACCATTAACGTAACTGGCAGTGAGGCGATAAGCCCACACCTATTAAGCTATAAAACAAGGGACCGTGTCAAAATGCACGTCCTCTGTGGTCGCAAATAAAAAGTTAGGAACCTGCTGCGCTGACAGCAACCTCCTGGGTGCTTAGGAGCATCCTGTGCAGGGAACTGACTGGAAAAAAAGATCTTATAATATCCCAAGAAACACACACATGTAAAATCCACTTAGGTGCGGAAACTGCTCTCCTTCTGGAGACAAGACACACACACACACACACACACACACACACACACGTCACACCATATATCCAGCACCCCTGCCCCTTTTGTTTGGCTATGCACCCGCACCTATCGGAGATGTGACTATTCCTCCGAGGACAGAATTCAAACTGGCGACTTACCGATGACAGGCACAGGAAGTATCACAGGAACTTTCCTGACGGACCTGAGGGAGTCAGGCGTGTTTAGACGCTGATCCTTCTGGGCCCCTCATATTGAAGTGTGCTTCTCTGGTCCAGGTATCCTTCAGCCCCCGCCCCTGGCCCTGATGCTGAAAAGGCAGGCAGAGACCAGAATTATCTCTGCCATTGATCTTAATTTGTCAGCCAGAGCTGATGGGAGGTGACTGGGGTAATTACTCTCCACCACTCCATTACAGCACCATCCCTCCCTTAATGGGTGATAAAATCTTCACCGAGCTCCCCCTGCAGGCGTCTCATTCGTTTGCCCCCCCCTCCCCCAAACTTGGACCCGGTTCAGTAACCCCACGCAGGGTGGTAAATACAGCCCAAGCGCCAGCGGGTCCGGAGGAGACTCCATGGCACTTTCTCCCGAGGGGGGATCGGTCCCAGATCCGGCTGATTGATCTGTCAGCTCTGACGCACCATCAATCTGGGGGGGTTTGACAGCCGGGGAGGGCTGTGCGATCACTAACGCCATCATCAATTTACAACGACAGCACAGAGGTTCCAGCGATATTTTGGCCTGGCCAGAGAATCAATGAGAAAACGCCGCTCGTGTGACGGACCCCACAGGGCTTATCAGCAAACTGTCCCCTTAATGCTCTAATGAAGCAGTTACCCAGGAAAGCCCGTGTGACTCTGGGGGCTGACACCTTCTCCCAGAGGCCTGCTGGGGGCCCGAATTTTCACTGAACCTCCCGCTTGAACTTCCAGTTCTTTGCAGAAAAAAGTCTGCAATGCCGCAAACATCTCACACAGTCCCGCAGTGTAACTCTGTGCCAAACTACTCCACATCCAAGCTTTCTGGGATATCAACCCAAATGGGTTTTTCTGAAGGCGTATGCTTACATGTTCTTTTATTATTATTATTATTATTTTAAAATAAATACTTCTTCAAAGTTACTGACATGACTGGGACTCATTGATCTGGGGAGAAAATTTCTGTGTTTAAAATTATTTATCTGTATTGAGTGAATACCCCACCGAACAGAAATCCTGACTCATCGAATGTTTGAGGTGACTGTATTTGCACGGCATGTCCAGGTGGTGGCAGGATTTAACCACAGGTATCTACTTGAAACTCGTCATTCGTTCTTGTGTCGTATTCGGCATACAGAGACCGGCTGGGCGCGCACTGTGTGGTACCATTAATTTCAGTTTTTCTTTCAACTATATCTAGCAGAAAAATATCCGTACATCTGCCTGTCGCACAGGTTGCAGTGTTTGCGTAAGTTGTTATGAGCAAGAGCGTTGACAGGGACTTTCAGGGAACCTTAAAATAAACGCAATTCAGCCCACTGCAGTTAAGATGCACCGAATGAATTTGCATCAAATTGGCTACCTTATTTAAACAAAAACACAAATTTACGCAAATGCGGTTTTGAGTTTGTTCAGTATCGGTTTGTCATTGGTTATTAATAATAATAATAATAATAATTATTATTATTATTATTAAAAACAATTACACGTACTTGCAGTAATTACATAGTAAAGATGGCTAGCAGTTTTCAATTAGTCTTTCGTGCAATATTTTCTTGTTTTAAGCAAAATTCTGCAAATGATCATATGTGAAAATACATAATATTCCTCAACAAAAAGTACACGTCCGATATGTAGAAAAATAAGTGGCACTTGGTGTGAAGTATTCAGACATAAACAACGTTGTTTTTACCCTTATCCTAATTAGCTAAACTTTAATGGCGTTACAGGTAAAGGCAACACGGAACGGCTACTGAACACTGCGGGGATTAGCAGTGCATTTTCCATGAAGCTGTCAAACACTGACATCGGTGAGACATGAAACGTACAACCTTAACGATAATCCCGTCTATTTGGAAACAATTTTGTTTAAAAATGAAAAAGGCAGGAAATAGTGCCATTTCACATACAAAACACGCGTGGTGTATTTCACACTAACTTTGACCTATCGTCCAGAATTAGTTTCTGACACCTGAAATATTTAAAAAAGACATAAATGATTTTTTTGATCTAATAAAAATACTTTCCGATAGCGATCCTGTCAGACAGTAATGAATTTTTTTAGCCCAGTGACTGAACATTATAAGTACTCAAACGGGTAAATGATGATTAAAGGGGCCATTATTTACATGGATGGGATCGTTTCTCTCCTCCTACATTTACATGCCGCACGAAGCACATGTCAGTTTGTGTGAGTAAGAACAAAACGGTATTTTGTGCCAAATGAGCAGCCCCGCCGTCTTGATGAATGCAGGCCACCGCCATTTGGCCTATAAAAGGAGTACCATCAGTCAGCAGGAGTCTAGAGACGCTGGCTTTCAGGTAACTGTTCAGAGTGGTTTTTTTTTGGGAGGGGGAGGTGGTAAACATCGGGGGCAAAGGGGTGATTTTTATTACTGCCAACCTGCACTAGGGTATCGGAGAAGACGGTTTGCGAGTCATGGCTTGAAGCAGCTACGACCCGAGCCCCCCCCCAACATTCATCACCTATCAGTGTGCCGTGCGATGGCACGTCGGTTTGACTGGGGGGGGTGGGGTTCCTTGGCTAAATCCGTTCTGAGGATCAGTTTTTAATGCACTTAGCGCTCCACCTGAGCTGATGCGTAGGTGGGGGCCAAAGTGCCCCCAGGCACTGCTGTCTCCTCAGCTCCATTGTCATCTCCTCCAACTGCACCCCCCCCCCCAAATGAGCAATAGGCCTTAGGGCAAGCCCCTTCCCTTGACATTCCTGATTCTCACCCTCACTCCAGGACCATCCAGGTCATGGGTGGATCCCCTATGCCCGTTTGGGGGGGGGTCGCCAAACCAAACATAACTGTACATTTTCCTCACTTAGAACCGTGGTTCTCCTGACCAGGTCTGGCGTGTGAGGCCAGCTGGTCCATCTCAGCCGTGCGGAAAAACTGCCCCCAGCTCTGCTTTTTACTACTGATGTCCGTCGAGCGATTTGGCAGGGGGGCTATACACCGTCCCAAAGAGGACAGAGCCCCCCCTGTCAGAGTGATGTATTGCTGCAGTAACACAACCTGTGCAGAAAAAATAAGGGAGCTGAACCCGAACAGAGAGGAGTTTCAGGTCTTTTTTCTGACGAAATAGGGGCCACAGGTAAACATTCACAACACGTCAATCAAACACACGGCCAGCGATTGCCAAGCTGAACGTGCTATTAGTGCACGCTATGAGCACGACGAGCCATCAGTACGAAGTCCGCTGGTGGGAAGCCACCTCACAAATTCCTATTCTCATTTCAGGGTTTAAGCCAGGGGTGTCAAATCTCATCTGCAAAGGGCCAGTGTGTATGCAGGTTTTATGGGTAACCTTTAGGTCAGCTGTTTCAACCCTGGTGTGAGGACTATTCAGCCAATCGGTCCTCTAATTAGTACCTTTCTACATAAGATTGGCCACCCCTGGTTTATGACATCATCACGCGGCATTTTAATGACATCTCAGGGCTTCTGATGCCACGCCTCTGTTAAGCTAATTAAGATTAACGCAAGTAGGCCTAGCATGAAAATGGAAAGCATTTAGGATGAACCAAACATTTTCGCCTAACATGGGTGCATGAATTTACTGTGACACATGACGAAGCGATGCCAAAGTAGAAACCTGTCATTCTCAGTGCAATATTACATGCCAAAACTCAAAATTTCTTATGTGAACGAACTAAAAAGTAGCATCCAGAAATACAGTCCAACAGGTGTGAGTGAAATTATCCCTTGTCTCAATAAATGCAACAGGATCTATGCAAAGACTAAGACACATGAATAATCATGGTAAAAAGCTTTAAATAAGAGATAATTCATCCCTTCTCACTTAGCTGATACAGTGATCTGAAGAAACAAAATGATGGTGATCACAAAACAAAAAATAAATAAATCCACCGCCTTGGTGATATTACCTACTCACGTTTATAATAATGACAATTCAGTTTATCATTTGCTGTATCGCTATGTGTTTAAGCTGCCAGCCTAGTGAGGGATTCACTGGCCCCTCCTTAGCCAGTGATACATCTCGGTGTATTTTTCACAGCATTCGGAATGCCTTTTAACGTCACTTACGCTAAAGGCGGGACAGAATGGCATTGGAACCTATTTAGCCTGATACGCTAGGAAAACACTTTAAGTCATGAAGGAATTTCTGCCCTGAGGACAAGCCACCCTACCCCTCCATCCACCTCCATCTTAACCTGCCTTTTCTCTCTCTCTTTCTGGTTTCTGGACTTTGGTGAGAGCAGATACTCGCATGTGCTGGGACTCGAGGTTTCACGTGTGACACACGAGTGACCAGCTGCCCTGGTTCTGCTCGGTGTTTGCACAGTACCATCCGAACTCGTATTAATCTAACCGAATAGTTATTTTGTCCACATAGCTGCTTTTCCACTGAGGTCTTCCTCTTCTTCTCCACCAGTTTCCCAGAATCCTCTTCGACAAGCCCTCATACAATTGGCCACGGGCTCTACAGCGAGGCACGATTCGGAAGCACATTATGGGAACTGTCCCCGCTGAGAGCCGGGAGGTGATTTATCCCGTCACGCTTCACCTCCTTCCAAATAGAGCACTTTCCGCCACAACCGGGAAGGATACGAATGGAAACGTTCCTCGGGAAGCAGAGAAAATAACGTTTTTTCTTCAGACATTTCAGCAGAGAAACTCAACTAATATCACTTGGGAAAAAAATGACACAAACACCACCAATAATAGCGAAGAAGTTTATAAACGGAGAAAGGTACTTTGTGCTTGATTTCCATCAGTAATCCCGATACAATGCCAAATGAGCTGATGTCTCTGCTCTCCGATGAGAATTAGCAACGTCCTTTTGTCATTGTTGTGTTTGTCTTTTACAGCACAGCTGGACTCACTTAGGAAGAGGGAGCTGCATAGCCCAGCGTGACATTTAAAAGGCAGCGCTTTTCACTCACGATCTGGGAGATTTCTGTACTTTACAAGGGTGACGTCAACACAATTTTACGACACAAGTCAGGCGTCCAGCGAAGACAGGTGGACGTGTCATGACGCCTGGTGCGGATTCGCTCACATCTGAAGCCGTCCATTCATGTCGTTCAGATTTTTTAATGCATTAAAATATTTCGATCTTTGCTGTGGTGAATTTGCACACGCTTGAATGTTGCAAGCCTCAATGTCGAAACATTATATCTCATTTATTTGTCAGACGCTTTTATCCAAAGCTATGTACATTTTTTGAGCAGGGTCAGATGCTCACTAGAACAGGTGCAGACTGGCCATTAGAAAGTTCTGGAATTTTCCCAGTGAATCTCTTTCTTTCTTCCCCAACCCTAGCATTACATATCTTCTATACTGGCTGGGGCAATCTCAGCGTGTCTCCAGGTCAATTGCGGGGATTATGAATAATGGTTTCATCGGTGGCCAAATGGCTGATTGTGCACATCAAAATATACCAACCCCAGTCAGCGGCAAATTTCCAGGTTTCTTTTTGTTGCCAGTCTGCCCCTACCTTTACACAATTGGGGGTTAAGGGCCTCGCTCAAAGGCCCATGGATAAAATCACTCTACCAACCCTGGGACTTTGCCGTCAAGGACATAGGACCCAGACCCACTGAGTCACGCACTCCTGATACGAAACACACCCCTCAAGACAAAGTTTCAGGACTGCAGACTTCATTTCTGATGTAGCCGCAGCCAGGGGCAGAGCAAATCTCTTCCTGCTTTGTGCACCCGCCCTTGTCATCCTTCCCGGCAGAGTTCACCGAGCTCTCTGATGCCTGCTGACAGCAGGGGACCTTCAAGAGGGCTGAAGTCTGGGGTTTTGACAGGGTAACTGGACGAGAGTCGTCCTGCTGCTCTTAAGCTATGTCTATTATTGCTTCTACACTGGACCCGAGGACCTCATTTTGTTCCCTTTATGTACAACATGTTCGGAATGAAAATAAAAACATCCTTATCCTTAAGCTACCAGCATCTTCTCATGATGCTCCAGCTTCTTAGCACAGCGAGCTACTATGCAGGTAATGCAGTTGCAATGTCTTTGATCCATTTACTGGACATTGCCCTGGTATTTATCTTGAGGTGATTATTTTGCCGTAACAGCCGCCCCTGTGGAAGTAACACTGCTAATTTCATCTCATAAATCAATTTATGGTTCACTGCTGGGTCTGTACTGGGGGGGGGCATTTTGGTGATTGATTCCATACTTTATTCCTGCAGATCTTCATATGCTTAACAAAGTCAGACTCCTCCACAGCGAGGTGACCGTCCACCGCTGAGACAATGTCCTTCTGTCACCATCAGCCATCAAAATAATGAACTGGAATCTCTCTGGGCCTGGAGCAGCCTCAGACAGTCAGCGATCATGCACGACACCTCCCTGAATTGTAAGTAGCCTCTCAGTTGCCCCCAGAGCCCAGGACACACTAGGAGAGTCTCACACGTGCAGTACAGAAAGAAAAAGAGTCAAAGAGAGGAAGAGTCGTGGAATTTTAGCATTTAGCCACGTGACTTTTCCTCGGTGGCCCCCAGGTCGCGCGCCTCAGGCCCGCATCCCTGCAACGGCCCTCAGTTCCCCGCACAAGCCGCATTTGACCAGGCAAAATATTAATATTATTGTATATCAGAAAGGGCAGCCGCCTGCCTGATCTCCCGCACGTCCTGCGTCGGCGCATGTTGACAGTAAACAGCAGGCACAGGACTCATCTCGAACGGCAGGTGTAGCACAGCGGGGCGGGCAAAACAAATATGCACGCCTCTTTTTATTATTTCTCTCATGCTGTATGCAGAAAGTGGCCAAAAGTGGGAAATTTTACCTCACATCCATCTTCAATAAACTCCACTCTCTGCGATCACTAAGTTCCCAGAGATTAAGCGTCCGAGTGACTTTCCCTTCATGCACCTGGTCTGAAGGAATGCGGAAACGCCAGTTAATTTTTTTGGTCGCTGCTGCTTTTTATTTATACAGTTAGGTGCTTTGTTGAAGTGGTCCATGTTGGGGGTCTCATTCGAAGGTCCAACCCCCTGGACGGACATTTAGTTTCTCTGCTGCTGTTCCAGCTGCTGATCCTGCCGCGTCGGAATAGATAGCCGCAGTGCTGGCACCCGGCGGTACCTGATTCAAACCAAGAGGGCCTCCTCCGCTGATTTGTCACATGTATACTCAGCTCCTCCAGAAGGTGGGCCGGACAGTCGGATTATTCCCGACGCAAAGCTCTCAGCGCCCGGACTCGAATTTCAGTCGCGTTTCCACAACGCCTCCCGACTGGCAAATGGCTGCTTGTTTGGATTCGTCATGCCTGGGGCCTTTGTCAGAACATTTCCAGTCACACGATACGGAATCTTCTAGAAGTGCGATAATGAGTGGTGCATTGTCCCATGACCGCAGCCCTCCTCGGATCAGCCGCTGCAATTTAACCATGTACACCCCCCCTCTCCGCTCGCCACACCATGCCACCACAGTCGCTATGTTATTTTATACTCAGCTTATTTTTTTGCCCCCCTACCACTAACCGTGAATCTTCCTGCCCATCTGCCCCCAGCCCATATTCTTTATGTCCTTCACAACCAGCATACTCTGCATTTTTCTGTGATTTCGTTTGTGTAAATACATTCCGAAGTACCTGCACTCATACAAAAAATTAAAAATGATGAAAATTAATAAAAAAAGAATAAAAAAAAAAACTTTAATATTATTGATGTTTGTTTCCAATCTGATCGAAGTACCTTCTTTCTGCACAAGTGCCCCCCTGTGTCTAAATCCTCACACTGATGGGTCAATAACAACATGTGACTCTTAAATCTGCCTTACTTATAAAATAATACCATACAACCCTCCCCCCCCCCCCACCTCCATAGCATGAAAGGTAAGTGTTTCATTAACTATGAATGACTGTCGATTGCTCTCTTTATTACACGGGAACCATAGCCAGTGGAGGGTAGCCGGTAATCTATGAGTCACAAGATTGCAGCAGGAAGGTTAAGTACAGAGACGTTACATAGAGCGCGATCTGGTAATAACAGAGCGAGGAGGCCGCCCCCATTAAGCTGTCAGGGCTGATATCATTAATTGCTGCATCCTGCACCACGTCTCATCATTATATTATATTAGACACGAGAGCCCACCGATGTTAAATGGCTGCCCCCCCAACCGCCTTCATCGGTGTCATCCCAAGCCTTCAACAGGTGTTCCATTGTGCCCCCCCGAAATTCCTGGTGTGACTCAGAGGCCAGCTGTAATGAGCGGTCAGAACTGAGCGGTTATGAGGTACGGCTCCACTGTAAGGACAGTAGGGGGTCAGTACTGGGATGTTGAGTATTTAGGGGACAAGGATCCATTCTGGAAAGCAGTAAGGACACCAGAGAGTCAGTAATCTGTATTTATGGGGCGAGAATCCATTCTGGGAAGCCATGTGGACATCAGAGAGTCAGTACTGTGTATTTATGGGACAAGTAAGGAGAGCAGAGAGTCAGTACAGGGTAACTATGGGATGACAATCCATTCTTGTCAGCCATAAAGATAACAGAAAGAGAGTAATCAGTATTTACAAGGTAAGAAGCAATACAGACCAGATGGGAGAAAAGGGAAGAGTCATTACTTGGTGGTTATGGGATAAATAGTACTTTACAATTGATCTGTTGGACCTGCTAGTATAAAGGAGTAAACAAAGCAAGAGTTAAGTAATGATGTCCAAAAAGTGGTTTGGAACCACTTAAAAATGTTGCAGGAATCCCAAGGAATCTTCCACCAGAGTGATCAGTAGTTTGGAGGTACCCTCCATTGATTATAATGCATGGTGGGGGTGACGCACTGCAGCACGACACCTTATGCCCCCTACTGGCCATCATAGGAAGTGTCGGTCATTTTGCTGATTTTGTCTGCCTCGCTGTCCCATTAGTATATAAATGGGCTCTCCTGGGTGGCGGGGGCTCGTTCTGCACCCCAACCAGGCCCTGGAGTCACCCTTCTGGGGACACGTCCCCCCCAATTAGCCGGGAGACAGGCTGGACCGTCCACGGTGGCCCACGGCAGACAGGCTGGCTGCTCTGATGGTCTCCATTTCGTGTCTTTTGTGATTTAACTGCCGGTCTCAGGCTGCATTTGCATAATGATAAGAGAGCGACACCTCCCGCGGAATTCCATTAGGGGGCCAGAGAGGGCTGCTCATTGAAAGGGCTAATTAGGGCATCTATAGAGGCAGGGAGGGAGGGGCGCTAACATTTGCAAATGCCATCCAGGAACCCAGGGCGGCCCGTCCAAAAGTCTCCATCTTCGCCCTGCATCCACGTTTATCGTAATTCTGAACACACACCTGGGATTGTTCAGTCCCCTTCATTTTTCCTCGTGGCCTCTGTGAGTTTTTTCATTTTTATACATGGATAAAATGCATTTCAAGGTCAGTGCAGTAACCCAGTGGGCAGAGATGTCGCCTCCCAGCTCCAGTGTTTGGGTTTGAATCCTTTGCTCGGTACGTGTGCAAAGTTTGGCCCAATTTCGTGTGGATTTACTCCAGGGTCTCCAGTTTCCTCCAGAAACACGTGATTTGGCAAACTGGCATTGCAAAATTACTCAAAGTGTGAATGCATGTGCTCTGTGATGGACTGGCACCCCGTCTAAGATGCCCCCCTTGCCCTGTGCCCTACGCTGTCTTGGTATGCTGCCCAGTGAGGCCGTACCGGGTAGCTAGATAAGGATTTAGTAGCACCAAGAGAAACCAGTCGATCTACAACTTTTCTCTTTTCATATGAATTTTAAAAAGTGACGTAACCACTAATAGCTATATGCTTTGCAAGCGCCTCAGGTGCCCGGTTCAGCCGTACGGCATCCAGACGAGGAGGCCGCAGTTGAGGTGGCTGTCCCTGTCGAGTCCTGGGGTCAGCTTGACAGGGAGGCGGGGTCATCTTTGGCATTCGGGCTGACAAAAGCAGCCAGCATCAAAGGGATTATCAGGGAAACTGTGGCTCTTTGCTGACCCCCCCCACCCTTCACATCCCCCCCAAAAAATGTCCCGTCAAAAAATCTTGGCTGCCCCAGCCGTCAAAATGACTAAATCACACACTCATCTTACAAGGGTATAACTTCCATCTGAAATGTGTTTGTGTTGGTAGAGACCACCCAGGTGTGCATATTTGTACCCTGGTAAATCACAGGGTGTCTGACTGTGATGAGAAACACCCCCCACCCTGACAAACTAGGGTCCTTAATTATAGCCGGACATGTGCAGCGCTGTATGTGGACCCCAGAGCAAGACCACCCCCCTCCCCCCCCCCCAAACACTTTTGTACATCACCGATGTTCTGGTGAAGGTGGTGCTTTGATATCACACGTTTGGTGATGTCAGGTGTGAGATGATGTCAGGTGCGTATGATTGGTTGCCATAGAGGCTGTGAGCGCTGGCCAAAAAAACGTGAGTGAACCGCGAAACGAAAGGCTTTTTGTTTGCCACTCGTTCTGGAACGCCTCAGTATATGCTCAGTGGTGAGCCCGCCCCCATAGCTAGGGAGGGGGCCTTATACACAGGTTCCAACGCCGTGCGTGGTGTCTGTTTGGGCTTGACACATAGGTACTGTTTTGGTGTTACAGTCTGGGCAGCTGGTCGCACTCCAAACCCCCCCCTGCCACCGTTTACCAGTGTTTACGCTACTCCTGTGCCACTTGACCGCTCTTTCAGTCCCATATTTATCGGGACTCAGAGGCAGACCGCCAGTTCTCTCTCGCCCCCTCTCTTTCCCCCTTCTCCCTGTCTGTCTGTCTCTCTCTCTCTCTCTCTCTCTCCCTGGCTTGATTTTGGGCCTTGCCTCGCCTCTGTCTCACCGCCAGCTGTCAAGAACGTGGTCTGGCCCTCGGATTAACGCCCGCCACACCGCCGCCGGCGTTTCAGGAATCCCCCGTACGCATGCTAAAGGCTGAAATGCGAGCAGGAGCGGGTGCATGGAAAGCCACCTGATTAGCACCTGCACAGGGGCCGACGTGAAAATTAGCGCCCGGCGCCCTCCTTTGATGTGTGACGCTGGGATTGGACTGAGCGCGACGACATGTAGGGAATGGTAATCTTATTGAGACGTCATTTTTACAAGGTGGTGCTGGGGGGGTAGTTCCTTGAGAAGAAAGTCATCTTTTCTAAAATGGGGGGCAGGGGGCTTTTCCCAGAGCAGGTTCGGGCCTTAAAGCGCAGGCAGGATTAGCAAGGAGCACAAAGGCAGGTTTCGGAGTGAATGTCAGGCCTTTTGAAGGCCTATCATTCAGTGCCTTCAGCCGTGGATCATCCGCAGCTTGTGGAGCAGGCTGTCGGGCTGGAGATTCCTATCAGGGCCGTCGCCCTCCTGCTCCCAGGGCCGCCGTTTGATGGGGGGGGGGGGGGGGGCAG
>JAODKF010000047.1:5548513-5577256 GCA_026779585.1 Mormyrus proboscirostris
AGTTCTCCCCAAGCGAGCTTGATGGGCCGAATGGCCTCCTCTTGTTTGTATATTTCTTATGTTCTTATGTTCTTATGGAGAGACGCTAAAAATATTTCAATGAGAAAATAACAAAATCTGTCACCTTAAAAACAAACTGTAATTTCAAGCTGGTTCTGCAGTAAGGGACCTAGAGCACTAATCACTAGAGTCTATCACAATGCCACATTGTGGTCAATGAACCCATCTACACTTACATTCATATGCCCACACACTGTGATTAAAGGTTCTAATTTACACACTATTTATTGACACAGCGCTGCATATTGACATTTTTGTATACTTCCTACAATTTTATTTATGGGAATATGCAGGCAGGTACTTCACTCATCTGCACTTACCAAGTGTCAACAGTGTGACAAAGTGATTTCATTGAATTTGATGTGACTGGGACACAATCGGTTGCTCTGGTAACGGTTCGGAGTAGTCTGTGGACGATTGTCAGAGGTAGGACAGCCATGAGTGGCTACGAACAACTCCCCGTGCGTCCATCCCATAATATCTTAAGAGTCTGTCGTCATTCTGTATGTAAATCATCGTAACGGCCATCCCTGGTCTGGGATCATGCTCACTTATCATCGCACGCGTTACACGCTCAGCAGGCCCAGTAAACAGAACGATGAAAGCTACCTAGGTCATGCTAATAGACGGACATTAGCCTCAGCTATCGGATTTATGCTTCATCTTCTTACAGTGTGGCTGTCATCAAACCGTACACTTTAATATTTAACTTCCACGTGAGACTGAAGTGTAACACTAGATGTGTGCCTGCAGTTTCCTAGCTGACCGGCACAGACAGATGTGAAAATTTCAGGGGCCCTGCATCGCCTGGAAGCTGATTTGCAGGATTTTCACCAAGTTCCGGCAGCAATGCGAGTGGGCAAGATGCATGAAATTTCAGTCTTTTTAAAAATTAATTAAAAGGGCCATTTTCCACTTAATTCACCAAAGATGCCGCAGTGTTTACAGTGGTGAGCATTTCAATCATTGCTGCCCAAATCTCAGGGGTGATTATTGCAATTCGTGCAGCTAATCCAGCCATGTTTGAAGCTGGTCAGCTTCTGTTTTTCATTTGTGGTACAGCCATTTTTTTCTTTTTACCTTAGTTTACCAATGTTCTTGCCCATAGACAGGGTATTAAGAATATATTAGTGAAATAATCCTACAATACACCAGGCATGACAGCCACAACTTTCTGCTAAACACTTTACATATATACAGTAAATATGCAGACATCATCAGAGATCAGCGCTGGTATTAAGAGCCTTCAAAGATTATCTCACATCATGGTTGAAAAATCATTATGGCAAACAAAAAAAACCAAAAAAAAACTCATTGACTCCGGTAGAGTGGGTGTGTTGGTGTTTCAGCTGTGCTTCCAGTTCTGGTGCCTCCAGTACCCTGGGAATGGACCCCTTAGGTGGCGGATCAGCGCTCACTGAGGGGGCTGACCATGCCGCCCCACCACCCCGCTTACTATCAGCTGCCACCTTCTGCTTAATTATCTTACACCACAAAGACCTAACGCTGCTTTATTTTGGCATTTGCACAGGTACTTCGGAATACTACTTTACACATATCCCATCATGCAATCCTTTGAAAAATACACACACACACTGACACACACACACTCGTAAGGCTTGCAAGTCTTAAGGCATTTTTAGTTTTTTTGATTGCATTCACAGATTTAAGTAAAATTGAGGTCATCGCTGTGACCAAAAAAAATGATCCCCACAATGTCAAAATAAGACATTGGTATTACATTGGTCCCCACAAAATTAATACATACATGACCCACACACACAGATGGAATGTGACACAGCGGCCTGACAAGACCATCTGAGGGGCCATCTGAGTCTACCAACTGACTAACTGGAGCAAATGTCAAAATATGATGTTGTCACGTAGATGGAAAATACCAGAAGGGGGGTTGACGCCCCGAAGGGGCCATAAAAGGACAGACTTAACAAAGTATTGTTGAGCTTCCTCCTGAACATGCTGAATGTATGTCAGAGTGTGGCTCCCAGATCGATCTGAATAAACCGGTGACGTGCCACTACTCCTCGTCTCTGGTGCGAATCTCTGCTCATCACGGACCTGGAGGAGTGTGACTCCAACACATCTCGCGTGCAAGACTCCCTTCACCACGTCACGGTGGACGCACCCTGTGGATCCTTAGCAGTCTAACATATCCCAAAATTCATTGTGAAAAGGTAAAGTGGGCGTGTCACAGCTAGACAATAGTAAGGGCACCTTGTGAATCAAGGATAACGACGGGAACATCTGGTGACGCAAATAAGAAATTATCCATATGCCAGATTGCCCCTTTTGACAACACTTTCCATTTGACCTTTGAAGAATACCATTGTAGGCAACGTCCTTCAAAGGATGCAGCATCGGAATTTGAACACAGCTGCAGTCTATGATGTAGCTTAGGGTGTGGACACACGGTCAAGCCACTTATTGAACACCACTGGAAATTTTTGGGAGGACAAGGAGCCCGGAAGACATGAGAGTATTTTGCAGAGAATGGGATTTGAACCAGTCACCTTCCGCAAAGAGACAAAGAGTCACACACCATCCTCATCTAACACGGTTTATACAGCTAAACATTCTAGCTCGGATGAAATGTCTTACCCAACATAAAATAGAAAAACAGCAGCAGAGAGCTTTCTGGCACCCAAGACGACCCAGCAGGTTACTAGTCTCCACTCCACTTTCCATAACCAAGGGAGCAGATAATTAGCATA
This sequence comes from Mormyrus proboscirostris, assembly GCA_026779585.1. Classification (NCBI taxonomy): domain Eukaryota; kingdom Metazoa; phylum Chordata; class Actinopteri; order Osteoglossiformes; family Mormyridae; genus Mormyrus; species Mormyrus proboscirostris. The sequence goes on from JAODKF010000047.1 coordinate 5,551,303, forward strand.
CAGGAGCTAACGTAAAACCTGGGGTTCTGGGCGTGGGAGAAGACTGAGCACAGCGGGACACAGCCCCACATCCACATTCTCAGAGTATTCTCTCACCGGACCACAGGCTCCTGGCCGCGGAAGAGCAGCTTTTCCTTGCCTCTGTCAGGTAAGAGGATCTCCTAATGGCTAAAGGAAGTAATGTTTCACACCTTGCTGAGTGCAACTTTATACAGCGGTAATTCATCACTGCTGCCGTGTCACTCAGTCAGCGGCCGCTTTGCTCCAGGGCTTTGCCGCCGTTTCCAGGCAACATGATCCCCGAGGGTTCTGGGGTTTCCCTGCACGGCGGCCCCCTTTTCTGAACGCTTAACACTGCTAAAATTTAACACGCAGACACAACAGAGCTTGGAATTAAATGCCTGGTTTGAATATTTCTATGCGTCTGGCCAGATTAATGAGAGATTAATAACGATGTTGTCAACTAGACTCATTAACAGTTTATGATTTTAGGGTGAAAATGGTTTGGTCTCAGATTAATTGGCCTTTAAAAGGCCAGTATACTTTTTTTATGGTTCTGCCAGTCGCCTCATTAGCAAAATATGCTGGGTGTCTTTGGCTCGAGGGAGATGTGACTGAAGACTGACACCCTAGGAAAAGCCACTTCCCCAGCGCTGTTGACAAACACGCCCCCCCACCCCCCCGACTCCTTTTGTTTTCCAAGGTCTTAAAGACACCAGATCGGGTGTCCGTTGACGGAGGGGGAGCGATGCTTCCTCTTCCGGTATCGTGGGAAAACGGGATTAAGTTAATCCAACTCCAAACTCTGGCCCAGTCTGGATCTTCTAATTACTGGAGCTGGTTGCCTTTGAGTCGCGACCCCAAGCGAGTGTGAAACCCCTCATTAAGATCTTAGGCAGCGGTGGCCAGGGGATGTGAGGGGAAGAGAGGGGCCATAAGGGGCCAGTCCCTGCCCCGGGGGTCTGTCACCGAGAGCCGGCCGGGCCCAGCTGACACCCGGGGCCGCTGAGGTGAACCAGCGCCTGGGGCCAGCTTGGGGTACTGGTGCGTGGTGCCGCTGAAGACTTAAGTGGGACTGATGAATTACTGTACGGAAACCCGGCCTGTCTCTAATGGAGGCCGGACCCAGCCGTCGTGACAAAGCGCGGCGTGATCGCAATCGCAGCGTGTCGATGGGAGCCGGGCGTGTGACAATCAGGCATCCTGCCATGATGCAGCACAGAGGAACCCAATAGCAGAGATATCCTGCTTCAGTCCAGGCCCAGGTGCAGCCACTAGTTATTTCCATTAACACCTTGCTGTCCAGATCACACAGATAACCAGGCTGTCATTGTTTCTTTTCCTTCTTGACATTGAAAATGATAAAGGAGCGAGGCTGCTTATAGCAGCACATAGTGGAAGACTGACAGTTCATGTACATATATAGATAGATATATTTTCCAGATAAAGTTCAAGTAAAACTTACCCATTCACATGATTTCTAACTTAACTGGGGAGAAATCTTATAATTATATTAAAATATTTAATTAATGTACAAAGTACTCCTTATTTAGAGAAATAGGAGGTATTGTGTAGCTTGGCGCATTAGGACTGTGATTGGAAGGTCATCAGTTCAAAACCCTGAGCAAGAACCTGAACTCCCACTGTTCTATAGGGACTGTCTGACCCTGAACAAAAAAAAAAAAAAAAAAAACGCAAGTCATTTGGGTGAAATCCATCTGCTCAATAAATGAAATGCCTTTAGTACAATTGTTTGTCTAGATCTGTGTTTCCCAACCTGATCCTCTGAGATCCACAGACGATCCACGTTTTCGCTCCCTCCCAGTATCCTGCATACAGTTCACATTTTTGCTCCCTCCCTGACTGGGAGTTGAGAGGGAGCAAAAACATGGACTGCCTGTGGGTCACCGAGGACTGGACTGGGAAACACTTTAAAAGACGCTACAAAAATGGCATCATCTTCAGGCAGCAGCTCTGCTGTTATTCATTTCGATTAAGATACAGATTCCAGGTAGCATAGCTTTGCAAACCTTATATCTGTTGGAAGGCATCTGCAACAGAAACTGATCCAGCACATGTTGATTACGCACGGGAAAAAGCTTTACTGCCCTTAACTGGGAAACAAAGTTCAACCCATTCCCCTATTGTGCTGGTTCAGGTTTCTGACTGGGACTGACATAACTGCACTATTTGAGTTTACACGTGGGCTCTAGTAATCCCAGCCAACGGCCTGGTTGTGTTAGAGAGTGTGCCCTATCCCAAAACACAGTCTTTGTTACATCAAGGGCCCATTCTCATAGATAATAAGAGGAAAATGTGCTCTGAGTGACATAATTTGCCCCAGATCTTAGATCACAGTGGGGGGGGAACCCCACATAATGGCAGCACCCTCTGTGTCAGGGCCACGGGTATCAAAGTCTTGACTATTTTACTTTGTCCCAGACAACGGGTTTCCTTTTTTGTTTGCTCTGATTTCAAGCGCACATCACATTGTTGACAAATACTTGAAGCACTTATGCGTTTTTATGAATAGGCTCTATCTATTTAGTAATTTTTTCCTTTTCTAAATCAGAGGGGGGGACAACATCTCGTTTGTTTCTCCCCTCAATGGGGGATTATCTGCACTTGCTGGACATACGTATGTTGCGTGCCAGTTTTCTCTCTGATAAATCGCCCGTCGGACGCCCACTTTTATTCCGGGGCGTTTCACCGCATCCTCGCACGTCGCCGTAAAATCCTCCCCAGCTTTACCAGCTCTTCGTGACATACAAGAAAACAGCTGCAGCGTATAACCCGAAGACCTGAGAGAAATCGTCCGAAAAGACCAATTTTCATACACCGTAAAATAAGCAGAGTATAAGCAAAGCGCCCCAGACGGAAAACTGAACTCTTGAACTTGGTGGAAATAAAGCTGTGATGATTCTTTGAAATCAGTCTTATTTGAAGTGACAAGCGGAAAATGTCTCAGTCTCACCTATAGTGTTTTCACGCAGCTGAGAGAAGACTCTGGAGTTAATGGACGAAAGAGACCAAGATTAGCGCTGGGGCGGGGGGCGCAAGGTGCAGACTTTACCCACCTTTCTGAAACGCGGTTTGGATATTCTTAGGGTAAATGCTAAATATCCAATACATGTTTATAAGACTGCTCACGTAATCCGAGGGGTGAATATGAAGAGTTAAATATCTGTGGCCCTGACTGTCTGAATAATTTAATTAAGGAGGTGCACAGAGGGGGGGCGGATTATTTTAAACGCTTGGTTAAACTTGGACGTTCGTCATACAAATAATTAACCGACTTATAAACTTGTAAACGGTCTTTTATTCGTATCTATATAAAGACCTTGTGATTAAACTTGTCAGTTTTACTTATTTTTTTAAATACATAAAACAGATGGTTAATTGGTGTGTTGGAAGAATCTCCTTGTACGATGCATTTTTATTATCTACAGTAGCAAGTTTTGACAGTTTTATAGATAAAGATCCCTTTACGAATTCGCTCGAGATTATTGCATCTGTATGACGACAGATTAGTCTTGGTGTTTAAATCAAAGACTATGTAAGACGCTCTTCATATACCTCAAAGTGTTTAGTACACAGATTGTAAGGTAAAACCAGGCCTATACATACTTACCAAAAAAAAAAAAGACTTAAAAATCGAATAATCGAAAAAGTTTTTCTCTCTTTTAGGAAGTCCTGTATCGAGGGGTGAATTGTTACTGAAAATGTTTCATGTGATTTTTTTAATTCATTTGTGGTGCTCACATCTCCAACAGTTAATATTTTCTGCAATTAAACACCGCCAAAATACAGATAATTTTACAGCAGGCCTACAAATTGGTATATTCCATTGTTTGATTTCAAATAAGACAATTTATTTAAAACATTCTAAAAAAAGGAGTGCACTTTAAATAAAAAAAAACATGATTATAATCAGACATGTTAAGGCACTTTAACAAAGTATCGTTTTTCAAATGTCACGAAATTATTGCTTAGCAGGTGAGTTGCGTGTGACGGGCTCGATCCAAGGCGCCGTCAGGTCGCAGGTTCGCCTACTGCACGACGGGGCTACAGCTGAACAATGGATATGTGTTATTTAAACACCCTGTGCGTACAAAGTTATGCAAAATTTGAACAAATAGTTCAAATGATGTAATTTAATAGGACAAGTCAATTAAGCCAGAGGAAAAACGTTAATAAGTAAGGATCTTAATTGATACCAATCTATTCGGGCACTTAGGTGTTGTGTGTAGTTCCTTGTTGGTCGTGTTTTAATTCATTTTCAGACCTCGGTTCCTTCACGATTATATATTAAATTGTTTACACTGAAATGGTTCGTGATCGAACTGGCCAGATTGCTGGTATTTTGACTGGCTGAATAGTAGCCCAGTCGGCTGGGATGGTGACCGGCGTCAGAGTTCACAAGCGTGCCGTTCGTGGGCGAGTACGAGCCAAGTCCGGGCAAGTTCTCCCTGCTCTGCGTCAAATCCGCCAAAAGTCCGGATCCGTACTGCCTGCCACCGCCGACGCCGTTGTGGTTCCCGGCGAGCACGGAGTTCATGTTGGAGATGAAGCTGCTGAAGCAGGGATTGTGCTCCAGCGAGGGGGACGGCGAGGGCTTGGTGTCGCCGCCCCCCGGGGAGCCCTGCAGGCTCTGCGGCGGCGAGCTCAGCATGCTGCCGGTGTCGGAGAGCTTTATCCCGCCGCTGTCCTCTTCAGACTTGGCAGATAACACGTTGCCTTGACTAGCATCCGCTCTTCTTTTCCTTTTCCTTCTGAAGTTACCGTTATCGAACATCTTTTCGCAGTTTGGGTCCAGAGTCCAGTAGTTTCCTTTCCCTGATGCACGAAAGAAAATCAGACACTTTAAAAACACAACAGACCGACCGCTTGTGCCTCTAACTCGTGAACTAGATAAACAATACTGGATGTATTAAAGACAGGGAATATGTCCCATCTGGTTTTACACTCCCACAACTTCCTGCTTGTCACCTGTTGCTGAATGTATAAGCCTATATTGCATGCATGCACTCTGCACTTCACTATGACGGTGACTTACCAGGATCATCCTCGTCCCTTGCAACTTTCTTGAAGCAGTCATTCAAAGACAGATTGTGGCGAATGGAGTTCTGCCAGCCGGCCTTGCTCTTCTTGTAAAAGGGGAAGTTATCGGCCACGTACTGGTAGATCTGACTGAGTGTCAGCTTCTTATCCTGGGCGTTTTGGATTGCCATGGCTATAAGAGCAGAGTACGAGTACGGGGGTCTAACCATCTTGAAAAGTTCCTGCTGACTCGAGAGGGAGAGCCATCCAAGGTCGGCCCCTCCAAATCCCGTGTGCGGCGGCAGGAATTGCCTCTGGTTCGACCCGTATCCTGACGAGATGTAGGACGTGCTGTTGGATCCAGCAAGATAAGGAGATGAGTTGATGCCCGGGTTGTTGAGCCACAGGTAGGGGTTGCTGCTCGGGGAGTTGTACTCCCCCAGCCCGTAAGCGGGAGGGTGGGCGGCCGGCCTCTGGCTGTGGTGGTGATGCAGGTTCTGCTGGTACATGCTGAGGTTGTCGCAGTACACGGCCATGTCCAGGAGCTCCTGCGCGCTGTGATGCTGAACGGGGCTAGACTGGGGGTTAGATGGCTGCTGTCCAAATCCGTTCATAATCCGCTCTAATCGATGACGAATGCGGAGCAGCGCAGGCTTATCGACATTTGGCGGCGCTCGGTGTTTTTATCTCCGTTTCTCACCGAAGACTGAAGTCTGAAGGCTTGGGGGGAGTATTTAAGGTAGCCAATGGCTCTGAAGACGGAGAGGGAGCCTCCAGCTAAGTACCTTGTGTTCTATGGGCTCTTAGGCAACACCCCCTTTCCCGAAGTCACGCTTCATTCGTATTGTTTTAAGCAGGGTTTAAAGGAGGGGATTACCCTCCGCGAGCGCGTGAAAGGGTCTCCCCTCCTATTTTTGAAGGTAATACTACATTTCAATACCGTGTTCAGGTGGTAATCTGGAGAATATGGTTCCAGTTGGCAAGTGGCCACATATGATATTTACTTTCAAATGCTTTTTGTAACAAGGTGTAAAGATTCATATATCAAATGTAAACTACAGTTATACCTGTTGTTCATGTTTGAACTTGTTGTTCATGTTGTCAAGACAGTCGGTCTAAGCAAGTCACAATTTAAAAGTGTTCTTTAACATTCATTAACATTATTAAACATCCATCCTACAATCAGTTAATACTTATTTTCATAAAAAAAAACAATACTTCAAACATGGCATGGGGTCAGTGTAAGTTGTTTTAATTGATAGCCTCAATTCAAAACAAAAATTAAAACAACACAGCGGAATTCTCTTGAATATACTTATCAGCAGTAGCCTAAACACACGGCAAATATTATCTGCTTGACTGAGTACTACTAAAATATCGACTATGCAATTGGTTTACACTTAAAAAAGGCGTTTTGTTTCATTCGCACAAAGGGTAAAGCACAGGTGTATTACAAAATAATCGGAATGATATACTCTGGATAACTATATCCAACTTACTATTTACTTGTGTTTAGTTGTATTTAATACAGCTAAATAAAGGTCAATTCAATAACAAAAAAAAACTAAAAATAAATGCCAGATTAGATCATCAACTTTTGTCATAAGTTATTAAAAAGACATACAAGGAACCCAGCGACGAAAACAGCCACCAGCTTCAAAATGGAACAATCAATTTACAAGTTATGATAGAAAACTATTTAAAACGACATTTATTCAATATTGACAATGAAAAATGTAACTTTTAATCAATGAATACAGTCACAAGTACCTCAAGAAGTTTTAGTAGTTATTAGTTATAACAATAGTTGGTTTTGGCATATTCGACACCTGAAATGGACATATACTATGGCCTAATTGTAATTCAGTTATACATAATTCATCCAAATCAATCAATCAATTAAACAAATAAATATTCCAATTAATTAATTAAGCAAGTAATTAATTCATCAACAATTAATTAATTGATGGGCCTCACACAAGGGTAGCAATTTGTACCTTTGCTTGTGACTTGTACCCTTAGCTGTAGGTAATTTTGCCTTTTAAGGTACAGAAATGGAATGGGGAACATTTCTGTACCATTGACCGTACATTAATGCTGTTTGTACCTTTGGGATGTTCATCAGAGTCCGTTTCTGTACCATGAAAGGTACAAATTTTAACCTTTTTTTCTGAGAGTGTTGGAATAAACAAATAAATAAATAGACAATTTTGAGTCAATCAGTGAATGAATGTGCCTCACACCTATGGGCCTGGGTTCGAGTCTCGGCCGTGGCTCCGTGTGTGAAGTTTGCATGTCCCCCCCCAGTCTAAAAACACGCTGAGGCTGATGGGAGTTACCAAATTGCCCGTAGGTGTGCAATTGTGAGTGACTGGCGTGTGAGTGTGCCCTGCGATGGGTTGGCGCCCCATCCTAGGTTATTCCCAGGCTCCAGACCCCCCAGACCGTGAACAGGACGAGCAAGTATAGAAAATGGACGGAAATGAACGAATAAAAAAATACATAAAAAACGAATTAATATTGGCTACATATTTTAGAAGAACTACGTTATGAAAACAAAAACCCTTCAAAAAACAGGTTAGCACGTATGTTTAATGAGGTGTCACTTCAATATGTTTTTTTTTATTATTTATGGGTCTAGTTCTGCGCTTCATATGTGGAATTTTGAAAGAATCAACATAATTTACCCAGATATGAAAAGCATTAATAGTCATTTACTGACGTAAAAGTTGTGGAGTTGTATTGCTGAGACTGTAAAGGCATTTCATCACTGATATATTACGTTCCCGTTCGTATCACTATCGGTCTCTTACCCGATCATTTCTTGCACTTTTCCTTACGGCCAATACAGCGTATTTAGCTTCTATCATACACTGCCACCTTGTGGAAATCAAAGATATGCTCATTTATATCTTAGTACCGAATATCCAAACTTATAATAACTGTAATTGGATTGTCAGTAAGATTTTTAATATCGTCGGGGCAAATAGATAGGTACCTATGTTTGTTCCCAAGTGTGAAATTCGGTACGAAGAAATGAATAACAACTCACCAAGTCCTAAAGTTCACTGCACTGAAGATTGTTTTTCCGTATATGTACCTGGGAATGCAGCATATTGATATGTATACCTGACCGGTTAGTAACTATTTAAAAACTCCTTGTGGACTTTTATATTTAAATGACGTTATAGGCCTTGCAGTATAACTCTCTATTTTTATTATTATTTGCAGAAATAAATGTTTCGTTTATATATTACGCACTTCATAATAAAATGAAATCGAAGGTTATAATAGCATAGAGTCGTAGACTGGCCTCTAGTGGTTGTTTTTGAAAATCGCATTGAGTTAATCGTCGCTCTGCTCCAGTAGGCCAGCAGTCCAGGTACACGCGTTGTGCTGTGGCGTTAAAATGCCGCCCAATAAATAAGGGCATTCGTACTCAATCCTTTCGACAGTATAACCTTTCCAGTCTCGGTTTTGTTTCATTCAAGTAGTCTACGGAATCTAATTGCTATTGTTTACTGTCCAAAACACGTTATGCGGCCTATCAATATTTAAATGACAAAATCTGTAATTATATGAGCTCACATTTCGATTTTGTAGTTGCCTTGATACACTGAAGCATGAAATAACTCAGCAGCCCCAACTCCAAATCATATTATAAGGCATAATTTTATACGCCAGACTGAATCTATTGTTCAGGCTGCTATGCCTCAATAATTTATTGTCTTAGACAGTGATTGTTTGTAATGGTCAATATCTGAACGTAAGATACCTTCATTATTCTCCTGCGTAGTTGAATCACAAACGTTTGCCCGCTGACACTCTGGACACGGTTCCGTAATGGCAAATTCAGATAAATACAGAATGCAAATCTTCAGGTCGCAACAGATAATCGAGTGAAGGACGATTTATCCCATCCTAGTTTTTCTCCAGTGAACATTAGACTGCATGTGCTTTCAGATCTGGAAAGTTCCGGTCCAGAAAGTACAAATCCAGACCATGATTTTACTTTGACCAACCAATTAACTATAAAAACTCATATTCACAGAGTACTCAACTGGTTGGTTAAAAGAAAATCTTGGTTTGGATTTTTCCAAATCTGTGTGCTTTATAACGACGTCTTTCTTCAGAATTTTCTGGAACAATCAGTGCAGCACCAAGAATTATATGTAAGCCAACTGACGCAATCATTAAGTGATATTCAGCTAAACTAATTTGCTGTATTGACGGCAGACCGATAAATCATCACTCATTAGTTAGTTGCAGAGGTGTAAAATTCAGGTCCAGAAAGTACAAATCCAGACCAAGGTTTTGTTTCAACCAACCAGTTGAGCGTAAAGATTCGCAGTCACAGAGTACTCAGCTGACTGGTTGAAACATAACCTTGGTCTGGATTTCTCCTTTCTGGACCTGAACTTTCCACCTCTCGTGAGTTGTTCATTTTTTATTTATAAATATTGGTAAATACTGCATTAAACTCAGCCATGTAGAGCTATTTAACACAAAACATCACCATGCATAGTATTATCCTTACGGTGTATGGTCGTCTTTATATTACGTCTTATTACTTTATGTTGGATGCTGGCGAAAAGAAACTTTTGGCAGCAATTCTGGATTTAAATGAGAATTTTACAGGGTTATAATAGACTGAAAATAGTAGCATTAAGATTTGGTGCTGCTTGTTTATTCTTTGAATGAAATGTAGTTATGTTTAGTATTCATTGTCCTTCAAAGGTCTGTGAGTTGTATTATAACCCAATATTATAACATAACAAACATAATAAAAAGTTATGAAGTTAACTAAAGCTGTATGACTCACACTACAGTGTCCCCATGGGTTCTCCTGCAGCAGATCAAGGACCTCTTGTTTGTTGTCCTAATATCTGGTTGAATGCATGTCCTTGTGTCTGGTCGTATTTTCTTAATGTTTCAGCCGGCAGAATACTTTCGTATAGTTCTGCATTATAAGAACCACTTGCTTTAATTTGGTAACATCAGCCTAATGCCCAGGGATGTACTGTATATGTCAAGGACTTGCTTAGGAGTTCAATAGGATTCCCATCTCAAAAGCAGGTGTGTGCCACACTTCCCGGACACGGTGAATCGCACAATAACCAGACCTGTGAGACGCGTTCGTCTCATCCCAGCTAATCGGCAGAAAATTCCTCTTCAGCATGACCTTGGTTTAATTGTGCAGTTCCATGGCAAAACACAGAGCACACGAGCCTGTGCACCATGAGCAATCAGTAAACCTCTCGGAAAGGAAATTGCTTTTTTTTCTTGTACCGCGTGGACACAACCTATTGAGCATGCGACACCGCAGAGCTAATTACAAATCACTCTACTGATGCAAGGCACAAATTAACGTCTGGAAAACCTAGACTCTTGCAATCAAGGATGTAATTCTGATGATGAGCAGAGATAAATATCTGAAATACCTCCATAGCTAAAATAACTGATCTTGCTTGGTTTAGCAAGTGTGAAATATATATGTAAGGTTCTTGAATAATAGTGATAATAATAATTATAAAAAGAGCAGCATGTACAATGTTTTTGAAATAGGTCATTACTATATTTACAGTATACAAAGTTCAACATAAAAAATATGAATGTTATTTTTATGGGGTTTCCCACACACGCCTGAGACCCCATACTGGATATGCAATTGAAAGATGGATGGATTTCATTTAAGTTCTGAAACGTCACAATACAAATTTATTGAAGATCCAAGGCACTCTTATTCTCAGCTGAATTGGGTAAATCTGTTTTTGGTTTGTGATGTCATTGGTGCGTGGGGGGCTCAGGGGTGGGGGGTGACCTTACCTGTTGTTAGGGTTGGTCTATTGGTCTATTTGACTCCTCGCTCAGTGCTGTTTGGGATTAAATAGTTTTCAGGATCCTGCACTTTCTTCCATTCCAAGCCGGTCGTCGTTCTTCAGGCTTTCTTGAGTGACTTGAGCTGTTAGATTACATTTCACATAAGTCCCACACAGCGTCAGCGTGACCCCCTCTAGCTTTGACTCGCATTTTCCTCCCGCTGCCATGACGTGGAGTCGCCATGGATGTCGTTCTTATATATGGTGGATACCTCCTCTCCGGTATGAGTTGATTTGTCCAAATGCGGAACATTAGTTTCCAGAAGGATCCAGGCTTCATTTTCTTGTATCATCCCACATTGCCTACCAAATTTATCAATGTTATTAAATATGCTGGAATTTGTGCCATTAAATATTACGAAGAACAGTGGTCTTAGAATAGATCCCTGTGATTTTTTTGTTGATCACACTGGCGCCAAACGAAGGGCAAGTTAAAGTTGCTCCTAGATTGGTAATGTATGTACACTTTTACTTCTGTAATTCAGTTCAGTTCTATTTATATTAGGAGTCCCAATCCGGAGGTCCCCAGAGACAACCTGAGGCCACAGTGGCACAGAGAAGCGAGGAAGAAACCTTGAGAGAAAGCATTCTCAAGGGGGAAGTGCACCCTCTTCTGGTGAGCACCTGACAGTGCAAGTTTACATAAATTAGTGGGGGGGGGGGGGGTGGAATGCAGTCAGACGGTGAGACAGCACAGGTTGACAGGCGAATTATGGTGTAGGCAGGTCGGTGAAGTCGATTTTTAATGGTGCTCATTTTTGTGGAAGTTCATCGAAAACCCTTTTTAAGAGGATTATTAGTCCTGCACTGCGATCATCGAACCCAAGCTGCCTTCCTCAGGCACTGAGTCAGTGCTGAATCAGCCCAGGCCAGAGGGAAACTGCAGCGTGTCATCGATCTGCAGAAGGGATTATCGGTGCAGGGAAAGGAAGCATTCTGGGAAAATCATGATGAAAGCTCCCCATCTACAGACCCTTTAGGACCATCCATCCATCCCTGCTTGTCCTTCCTGGGGTCACAGGGGATCCCAAGCCTATGGGTGGAAGGCAGGAAACAACCCAGGATGAGGTGCCAACCCATCAGAGGGCACACACACACACACACACACACACACACACACACACACACACCTATGGGCAATTTGGCAACTCCAGTGAACCTCAGTGTATCTTTGGGCAATTTCATTGTTGCAGGTTTATGGACTGTGAGGAGAAACAAATGCACCTGGAAGAAACTGCACAATGACACTGGTGAACAAACCCCACACACAGAATCCTGGGAGAACCACACTTGAACCCTGGTCCCAGATGTGGGAAGCCACCTCCTCATTCAGCCCATAATAACGAAATCAACTTGCCACTGAAATAGCTTCTTTCTGCAGGATGTAGCTGTAATTCATCAGAACTATACACTAATCTCTGTTAGTATAATGTATTAGTGCAATGCTGAGATATATCCATTTGATTTATATAGGATTGTATTTATTGTGTTCTTGAACAACAAAATAAACTCCTTGGATGCATAACACAATCTCATTCTGAAATAAATCACTAGCTATTGTTATTGTCATCTGGCTTCGCTACATGCTTACTGAGAATTCTGGGAAATATGCTAATCTGCTCACTACACATCTATGCTGTCTGTACAGATGTGATTTGCCAGCAAGAAGCTTGCCAGTGGACTCCATTAATATCCTCAGTCTTTCTTTGCTTCTGATTTTGGCAGAACTCATCCAGAACGTTTCGCTCCGCAGCATCAATGATAATCTTCCCGAATGAATATTCAATAATGGTATTTACATATGAGAACAGGAAACAAATCCAGCTGGTCATTTCACAAGCAGCATTCAAAATTAATTTGCATCTTCATTGCGTTCACCTGTGGGAAAAGGACGCACAACAAAAGGTTGCTTAATTATCGGCATAATAGACACATTTGCGAGGATTCGTTCTTGTTTCACATTTCACAACTTTAACATCCATTCCAAAAAAAACTTGACTGAATGGCATGAATCATTTTCATCAAATTGGAACATTCTTTTTTACATTTGCGAATGGAGTGAATGTTTATCTCTGTGAGCCACGTTTTCCTTGTGTTTTTTTCCAGCTTGATCATGTCTGAAGGCAGCTAGGGAGTCAGCAAGGTTTTCTTCTCTTTGGTTTATGTTTGTGTGTTTCTGCTTATTGGAGGTTGCAATAGACACAACAACTACAAAAGCTTCCTGTTTATTTACTCAAATCACCCATTGTTTGGCATCGGCTGTGAGCCTGCTTTCATATTTCCCAGAAACGTGACCGTGCCAAATGTATGGCAAGGAAAGGTGTCTCCTGGCAACCCGGCCTCAATATTTGTTTCCCACCAGTCCTGAAAACATGAAGGGAAGATTAAACAGCGTTACGATAAAAATAGTCGGTACTGAAGTTACTCCTCTTGGCGCCCTGCTTCCCTCACATTAAATAACGCAAAATTTGAATTGTTTGGCTCTCGCTGTGACTTTTTCTTGTATTGAGGTGAATCTCGTAAAAACACAATCCTTGGGGGTTGATTGCATTCTTGGATGCAAAGTTTTTAGGTCAGTTAAAAAGGTGAAACACACACACACACACACAGACACACACACACACACAATAATGCTAATGACTGGCCTATTTCACACAACTGGATGATAAAACATTTACGGTTTCAGTTCATCACTGCTAGCTGAAATGTTTTAACGTTTAATAAGACCAATAAAACACTTTTACCAGGCCTGATTTTCTTTGTAGTGGCACGATCTTGGCGTTTGATCCTCACACAATGTTTCGAGGATGGCTGAAGTATCCAAGCAGCTTTTTTATTCTCAGTTTGCATCTGGACTGTTTCTAATGGATGCAGACATTCACAGAAGCTTCTGAAATAAATGTATCCAGTTGTATCATACAGTCCAGAAGAGAAATACCTTGAGCTTAGCTGCCCACCACTCTGTCCATGTAACTGAATCAGTTATTTATTCATTCATTCATTCATTCATTCATTCATTTTCCAATCCGCTTTATCCTATTGGGTCGCGGGGGGTCCAGAGCCTATGCCGGAAGCAATGGGCACGAGGCAGGGAACAACCCTGGACAGGGGGCCAGCCCATCGCAGCAGTTATTTATTGTCTCATTAATTATTATGACCTCTCCTGGAGCAAACACCTTATCGTGGTGGAGGGGTTTGTGTGTTCCAGTGATCCCAGGAGCCAAGTTGCCCTGGGCTTTATGCCCCTGGTAGGGTCATCCAAGGAAAACAGGTCCTGGGTGAGGAACCAGGTGAAGTGTGGCTCATTAGACCCCTTATGATGAGTAATAACAAAGATCCATGTTTCCCCTCACCCAGACGTACAGGCCTGGCCACCAGGTGCTCACCCTTGAGTCCCACCCCCAGGCCTGGCTCCAGGGGGGCCCCGGTGACCAGGCCTGCACCCATGGGGCCTGGTCGGGTACAGCCCGAAGGAGGCACATGGGTCCCCCCTCCAATGGGCCTACCATCTGTAGGAGGGGCCAAAGGGGTCGGGTGCAGTGTGACTTGGGCAGTGGCCAAAGGCGGGGACCTTAGCGGTTCAATCCTCAGCTGCAGAAGCTAGCTCTAGGGACATGGAATGTCACCTCTCTGGCGGGGAAAGAGCATGAGCTGGTGCGCGAGGCTGCAAAGTTCCGATTAGATATAGTCGGGCTCACCTCGATGCATGGCTTGGGCTCTGGAACCAGTCTCCTTGAGGGGGGTTGGACCCTCTTCCACTCTGGAGTTACTCACAGGGAGAGATGCCGAGCTGGGCTGGGCACCTGTACATTGGGGTTTACCACGGTGGACGAGAGGGTAGCCTCCCTTCACCTTCGGGTTGCGGGACAGGTCCCAACTGTTAGCGCATAAGTGCAAACAAGTGGCAGTTCAGAATACCCACCCTTTTTGGAGTCCTTGGAAGGGGTGTTGAAGAACGCTCCTCCTGGAGACTCTTGTTCTGCTGGGGGACTTCAATGCTCACATGGGCAATGACAGTGAGACCTGGAATGGCGTGATTGGGAGGAACGCCCCCCCCGATCTGAACCCGAGCGATGTTTTGTTGTTGGACTTCTGTGCTTGTCACGGATTGTCCATAATGAACACCATGTTCAGGAATAAGGGTGTCCATAGGTGCACTTGGCACCAGGACACCCTAGGCCATAGCTCTATGATTGACTTTGTAATCGAGTCATTAGACTTGCGGTCGCATGTCTTGGACACTCGAGTGAAGAGAGGGGCAGAGCTGTCAACTGATCACTACCTGGTGGTGGGTTGGCTCTGCTGGTGGGGGAGGAAGCCGGCCAGGTCTGGCAGGCCCAAGCATATAGTGAGGGTCTGCTGGGAACGTCTGGTGGAATCCCCTGTCAGGAGGAGCTTCAACTCCTACCTCCGACAGAGTTTCTCCGGGGGAGGCAGGGGACATTGAGTCCGAATGGGCCCTGTTCCATGCCTCCATTGTGGAGGTGGCTGACCGGAACTGTGGCCGTAAGGTGGTCGGTGCCTGTCAAGGCGGCAATCCCCGAACCCTGCTGGTGAGGGATGCCGTCAAGCTGAAGAAGGAGTCCTATTGGGCCTCTTTGGCCTGTGAGACTTCAGAAGCAGCTGACAGGTACCGGCGGGCCAAGCAGAATGCCGCTTCAGCAGTTGCTGAGGCAAAAACTCGGGTGTGGGAGGAGTTTGGCAAGGCTATGGAAAATGACTTCCGGACGGGTCTGAGGAGATTCTGGTCCACCATCTGGCGTCTCAGGGCAGGGAAGCGGTGCAGCATCAGCACTGTTTATGGTGGGGATGGAACCCTGCTGACCGCAACTCGAGACATTTAGGGTCAGTGGCGGGAAAACTTTGAAGACGTCCTCAATCGACATGCCCACACCGACATGCCTTCCAACGAGGAAGCAGAGTATGGGGACTTAGGGGTGGACTCCCCTATCTCTGGGGCGGAGGTCACTAAGGTAGTTAAAAAGCTTCTCAGTGGGCGGGACCCAGGGGTGGATGAGATCTGCCCGGAGTTCCTTAAGGTTCTGGATCCTGTGGGGCTGTCCTGATTGACATGCTTCTGCAGCGCCTCTGGATTGGCAGACTGCGGTGGTGGTCCCCCTCTTTAAGAAGGGGGACCAGAGGGTATGTTCCAACTATAGGGGGATCACACCCTCCTCAGCCTCCCTGGTAAGGTCTATTCGGGGGTTCTGGAGAGGATGGTCCATCGGATTGTTGAACCTCAGATTCAGGAGGAACAGTATGATTTTTGCACTGACTGTGGAACAGTGGACCAGCTCTATACTCTCACCAGGGTCTTGGAGGGTTCATGGGAGTTTGCCAAGCAGTCTATATGTGTTTTGTGGACTTGGAGAAGGCATTCGACCGCGTCCCTTGGAGAGTCCTGTGGGGAGTGCTCCGGGAGTATGGGGTACCGGGCTTCCTTATAAGGGCTGTTCGGTCCCTGTACGACCATGTCAGAGCTTGGTTGGCAATAAGTCGGACTCGTTTCTGGTGAGGATTGGACTCCGTCAGGGCTGCCTCGGGGTCTTGTTCACGAGTGAGGGAAGAATGGAGCAGGAGATCGACAGGCGGATCGATGCGGCATCAGCAGTGATGTGGGCACTGCATAGGTCTGTCATGGTGAAGAAGGAGCTGAGCCAAAAGACAAAGCTCTCGATTTACCAGTCGATCTATGTTCCTACCCTCACGTATGGTCATGTGTTATGGGTAGTGACCGAAAGAACGAGATCACGAATACAAGTGGCCGAAATGGGTTTCCTCCGGAGGGTGGCTGGGCTCTCCCTTAGAGGTAGGTTGAGGAGCTCAGTCATTCAGGAGGGACTCAGAGTAGAGCCGCTGCTCCTCCGCATCGAGAGGAGCCAGATGAGGTGGCTCAGGCATCTGCTTCGGATGACTCCTGGAAGCCTCCCTGGTGAGGTGTTCCGAGCATGTCCCACCAGGAGGAGGCCTCGGGGAAGACCCAGGACATGCTGGAGAGACTATGTCTCTCGGCTGACCTGGGAACGCCTTGGGATTCCCCTGGAGGAACTGGATGAAGTGGTCGGGGAGAGGGAAGTCTGGGTTTTCCTGCTTAGACTGTTGCCCCTGTGACCTGACCTCAGATAAGCGGAAAATGATGGATGGATGATGGATGGATGGATAGTTATGATTTTTTATTAGTTTTTAAAGTAATTTATTGGTAACACTTTACTTGACAGGGCACAAATTAAATAAGCATGTATCATTACATTATGTTCTAATTAACCAGAATTTAAGTGTTAGTTACATACTGATCCCATGTTTGTTCATCATTAATCAGTCATTATGATTCATGTATATTTCATGCAAATGCTACATGTGTACATGGTTTATACTTGAGCAGTAACTGAGTTACTAAGTTACTTTTGCCCCTTCCAGTAATACAATCATCTATTATTGTTGTTGTTGTTGTTATTGTTTTTGTTGCTCCTCTTCATTTTATTCTTCGCTATCAAGTCAATGTCAATTCCTGGCAACCATACAGACAGCATTTGTCCCGGACTTTCAAGCTCCTGTCATATTTTGCTCAAAGAAAGACTGTTTTTTGTCATTTGTGACTCAAATGAAAGTTTAATTTAGAAAAATCCACATTTGTCTTCTTCAAAACTCTGACAAGTGTCAGCCTGAGATGTATTACTTGACTGCAGAATCCTTTGTTTGTTTGTTTGATGCTTGTTCCAAGAAGGCGAAATCTGTCTATAAGCAATTATGTTTTCACAGCCAAGACTAAATTTGGCTGCTGATGCTGGGGCTGTAACAATTGGCTTCTTCACATTGTGTCGTCAGCATATTGAAAGTTGTTGATGTATCTTCCAAGAGTGCTGAGACTATAGTCATCTCTTATTGGTCCTGATGCATATTTGAATAGTTATTGTATGGGGATAGTTTGCCGCCTTGCTTAATTACATTTAAATGTGGAACCAATCACTTTCTCCATATACCAACCAGACTGTGCTAGGGTGCTTTTTCAAGGGCCAATCAGCTTTCAGCTGGGGCTGGGGTCCCTGTGGCCCCACCCCTGTATGCTCCCCTCTGACTGGTTTCCTCTTCAGTGTGGAGATTATTCATAGTGACGATGAGATACTCTGATACACAGGTCAATAGAATCAAAAGCCTTGTTGCGGTCAATAACACACACAATGACCTCCTTCTGATATTCCTTGGTATCTTTGAATTACACACCGTGTGTCTGCAATGATGTCTCTTGTTCCTCGGCCTTTCCTAAATCCAGCTGGGACATCTGGCAATTCGCTCTCTATGTAGGGCTCTAATCTGTTCGTGATCTGTTCCACAATCTGTTCCAAAGCAAGTATTAGCTATTAGGAATGAGCTGTTCCAGCATTTGGCACAGAGAGTGCAGTCTATTCGATTTCTGTGAACTCCATCTGGTAATGTCCAGGTGTAAAATGGACGTTCTGCTTGCTTGAAGGATGTATTGGCAGCGAAGAGGTTGTCAGATTCACAGATGCTGATTAGTGCAGCGTCGCTTCTTCTTCCAAGTCGGTACTGGCTGACTATACACCAGCGCCCATTATTTCCAGCTTTGCAGTTCCGTGCTGTTTTTCTTGCCCGTCTTCTCTTCTTTAGCCTGAACCAGGCCATTAGATTTTTCAGTTTCCAGCATTAGTTGTTAGACTACAGGCCTGTATAACATTCATATAGAAGGAGCATCCATGAAATCGGACGTTAGTCAGACATTGACAGATTTGTTACCCTTTCTTTCCTTATAGACCATTTCCTACCTAGTAAATAATGTATCCAGTGTATTAAAACCAATTAATTCCTATGACTGCCTTGCCCGAACTTCTGTGGTTTACACTCCATATATCCCATGTTTCGAGATATCGATATCTACACAGCTGTGACTGACCTGTGTCATAATCCTGGGCTAAACTCTGAGGGATCTCAGCAGCACATTTAGGGACCTGAGGACCCATCTTCCCGCACTATACTTGGTTCAGCATCTCCATCTGTAAAACCTTCTCGGTATGGTCCTCCAGTAGATTACTGTCGCCTTCTTCCACACAGTCTGAAATAGGGCCCTTGTCGTTGTCACCACAGCGACCATCTGGACCAACACAGTCCTGGCTCACTGCCAACCAATAATATAGGTGGCTAGTTTTGTCTGACACCTCTGTTGGGACCCGTTTGCCATGGATTACCCTGACAGGAGGTAAAAAATCCAGGCAGCACAGCTTTCTGGATGCAAACAAGTCTCCCCTCTCAGATAAGACGCCATACTCGCAAGGAGCTGCATCCTTTCGTTCTTTATGAATGCTCTTACTTGGTCGTATTCAGTTGAGCATTTGTAGAATGTGCCGTTCTAGGTGATTTATTCATTGCATCTCTGTTAAATGGCCCGTGTAAACATACTTTTGAAAAATGATGCTATTTATTAATTTACAAAATGGGATAAGTGTACTATCGCAGCGTAGCTGCCTATATGACACTACGCAGCCAAACAGCTGCAACAAATGTGTTAATTGTCCGTATGGAAGCGTCCGGCACAATCTGGCTGCTTATGACAACAGTGTAATAAAACTACAGGCTTTTCATATACAACCAGATGCGTGTCCTGTGATGGACTGGCACCCACTCCAGTGTCCCCGACCTCATGTCCTGCGTTTCCAGAAATGGCTTTAGACCCGACATGACCCCATGCCAGATAAGCAATTATGGATTCTGTGTATTTTGTGTTGTGGACCTTATGAGAACATTATGCTGTGACAGAGACAAAAAGACATAGTACAACCTGATTCTACATGGTCCTAGTTGCTGGATTCAGAGTTGAATGGTGATTATGGTGAATCTTTGGGTGCATAGACCTACTGTCTACATCGATCATCCTTTGTCAATACGAACATTTATTACTACGGCTGGCATTTCAATCTAGGAGCGCAGCGGTCAGGGTGCAGATAGGAGCATCCCAATTTCCAGCAGAGTTATTTATACCTCTTGAATGAATCCTATAATCTCTGTTTGTGAATTCATATCCTGCTTTATTTCGGTTCTGTGCTCAGTGTTCTCTGCAAAAATACAGCCACAAGTGCAAAGTTCAAGTCATAGTTAATAAAGTAGGAAAACGTTATGGTAAGAGGTGATACTGAGCAACTTAAATCTACATGTCTTTGGGGAAACAAATAACTACTGGCACCCCATTTATAAACTGTCGGTGTGTATGTCACAAAAAGAAAACCCTTTGTAATGGTTTTGAGAATTGGTTGGGAATCCATCTCTGATATCTGGTATAAATGTTACTTAAAAGCTTTCCCTCCAAGAGCTCAATTTTTGTTGTCATGGTTTCTATTTTTTCCCATCTGTCCAAGAGTAGAGTATTATAAATACAATTGTCTGCACAGATATGACATGCATGCTCACGGAGAGCGTCACAAGCAGGACAAAATGCGTTCAGTCTCAGCGTTTACGGAACTGTGACGCAGTATGCCCCAATGATGTAACTGAACATTTGCTGGGGAGCTATAAGAGACATGGACAGACCCATCGTCCGGAGTTGTAGCGTTTATATATTCACGTCAAATTTTTAATCCGTTCTGTGCTCCGGCAAAAATCCGCCCAGTTGCACGGGAACCCCCGAAGATCGCTTGGACGCCAGACTGTAGTTCGATACTTTACCCCCATAGGCCTCTGGGACTGATTACTTAAATAATTAAAGAGCGACAAATTATTTTCAAGCTTATAATTTGCAGAGCTCTTTAGGGGAAAAAAACGCTTACTTGCTGATCCAAAACCCTATACCTTCTGCCTTCTCCAAAACCCTATAACGCAGAGGCAGTGAAGGCTGTTCTCTATTACCATTACAGCACTGGATTTAAGGAAACTCATATTACTATGGTGCTAAGGCAGTTGCAATGATATTCAACATCTAATGTCAACATCAGTGACTTTTTAAAATGAAAAAAAAAATGCTGATTATCACACTTCAGACGTTCTTGCGTCTAGCCTATTTTCTGTTATTGACCAAAGGTGCCCGGAATATTCATTTTAACATTTCATTTTCTGCGTCTAGTTCTAGATGTGATATACGATACAAAAAAATTGCTTTCCCGATCAAGCACTTCAACTCAAAATCTGGACCTGTGGACGTGAAGAAGTACAGGAGAGAGCTTTATTCAATCTTAACCAGCAGGGGGCAGCAATGCTCCAGCTCCGCCTCTACAAAAGTAAACATTTAAATACACCCTCATTTAACACTCTGAATGTGTTTCATTTTAATTACAGTCCGGACACTGAGATCCGATGTCTTATACAGCTCAGCCCGACACATCATTCCCACAGGCGCCGGTGTTGGATGCGCAGGTGTTCGCTCTGTCCAGAAGGACGCGCTTAAATGGGGATTTTATCGCGCACCGCGTTCACGCTTCTCATCGCGGTGCGCGTGTCCGTCTTTCCAGCGCGCGCATGGGTACCCCCCCGCTACCATGGCTCCACAAGCGCGCACCCTTTTCGCCATCACAAGCGGGACTTCACCGCTGTGCTCAGATGGGACATTTCGCGCTGTATAAAAGCTGCATAAAATAACGTGAGGGTGACCCCCTTTGGCAGGGTCATCATACGCTGCAGGTGTTTCCCCAGCAGCAGGGGATAGTTGGGGGGCGGGGGGGATTGGTTGCTAGGATACGCTCTGTTTAGCTGGGTGAGTGGAGATGAGACACAAGACTGCAGATGTATGTGGTCGGAACGGGCTGAATGGGGTAATTTACCATGTATTTAGCTTGAAAGAACATATGGTAACAAGTGGGTTAATACACATAATTATATATGTTTTGAAAACAAATTATAAAGGAGAATCTTTGGCGATGCACAATCGTTTAGATATAGCTCAAATGATGCATGTTTATGAGTCGCTTTTACCATGTAGTTGACACATCCATGTTATTTTTTCCCTTTTACGATGATGCCCAGTAAAAGCTCTATCAATGAACCAAAAACAGCACCGTTTTATAAGCTTAAACAATGTTTTAAAAGTTTCAAGAGTTTTAAAATTTTAGGTACATCGATACCAAATCTTTCAAATGATTTTAGTGCATATTTACACACATTCGGGTCGATACAGCTGTTGCGCGAACTTCTCTGTTTTCCATTTGGACGATTATAGATTAAGTGGGAGATTGAGATGTGTCGTCGCGCCACGCAGCACCCTCGCGTGGGGCTGTGACGTGCAGCGATCAATCCAGTGGCGATGTACTGGTCTGCTGGGCGAATAGCTGACTCAGCAAAAAACAGTTCCGCGATCAGCAGTCTTCCATGTTTTATGCGGTGCATTTATTGCAGCGATGCCAAGGGACAATAAAAGCGTCACTGGGATGCTGGCTGAATCTCTGTCCAGTTTTGATCTGTCAGTCGCAGCAGTGAGGATGCCGTCTAAGTACCGCCGATTCCTCTGTTTCCGTGTTCGGGCCCTAAGGGCTCGGCTGCCTCAGCAAAGGGCTGCTGGCAGGCGGGTGACAGCGTGGGACCCGGTGCATAGGCGGCCACAGGGAAAACGAATAACCTGGATCTTCTTCAACACACGGGATAAAGGAGGATAAAATCCAAAAAAAAGGAAAAAAATACTCAAACAAATCAGGGAAAAATATTTACTATTACAAAGCAATTATGGTTTCTAATAAATGACCAAGCATCGTCTGTTCTTGCCTTATTTTAAAAAAAATAAAGAGAATACAACCGATTCTTAAACTTAATTTTATAACAGGATTTTTTCTAGATTCTAGAACATGAGATAATCAGTATAGCATGAAATATATTTTTAATTAAAGCAATGTTTTTTGTGAATGTATTAATTTTCTTTCCACTTCTTTGTTAATCCCCCAAAATCGCACGATACCCCACGCAGGTCGGCGTAGCGCGATCAGGCGCCCCCTGCAGGCCAATCTGCATCAATTATTTTCAAGTCGTCTTTTTCTCGGCAGTTTCTGTAACACAGAGCTACAGGTCTTCAAACCGTATCACTGCTTCCTAACGGATTCGGGGGGCAAAAAGAAAATTACAGTACGCCTATAAGGAATATCTAAGAAACATTTGTGTTTGATTTTTTTTCCCAATTTTCAAAATTGCTCAACATTACAAAAAAGTCCTGCTGGATGAGGAAATGTCTCTTAGATGTTACAATGCTAATAGCCCAAATAGTCTTAAAAAGTAAAATTATGCTTGTTTTCCTTATAATTTTTTTTAAGTGGCATACGGAATAAAACGTATATAATTTGTCGTCACAGACATTTTGCCGAGCGTAGAGGGAGCTAGTTTCATGTTGGAGGACAGATTACAGACACCGATACCCGTGGGAGAGCTGGAGAGCTCTCATGGCGTGCCAGTAACCCGTCTAAGAGGGCACCCCCACTGTGCTTTCCAGCACACAGACGCGGGTAAATCAGCCGTGAAGCCCCGCGGCACTGCCTGGCGACCCCTAGAGTGCCGGGCTCTCCGTCAGAGAAATTCATTAGTGCGGAGGCAGAGCGCTCACACCACTGGGAATTAGGTGACCTTGAGCAGAGAATCACCGGGGTTCTCCTCCAGCAGGTGGAGATAAGTAACTCCGACACGCTGAGATCTCATATCAAACTGGGGCACCAAAATCGAATCACCCCGGCTCAATTTGTCTGCAAAATTTCAACAAGGATGTCTCAACACGGTTAAATCTGCCTATCCGGTCTTGGAAAACAAAAATTTTATTTGTCAGATTTTATCCTTTAAAACAAGAAATATAAATGGCACAACAAACAATACAAAAAAGATTTTCCATTTTTATGCAGCTCATCTTTTTCAAAACGCACATCTGTTACGATTAGCAGGATATGGGCCATTCAAAGGCACCGTGTAAATCTAACTGCTGGTTTATGCCTAAATTTTAATCACTGAATTGCAGTATACTTCTGTCATTCAGTTACGCTTATACATAAAGTGTTTTACAAGGTCATCCCAGTTTATTACACTGGGAAATACCCGTTCAGTACCACAACAGAAGGGCCGAATCCAGCTGGAGAAAGTAGCTCTGGTTAAGCCTCTGTTCTCGGTTTGTCGGTGACCTGATGGCAACTGCCGGTCTTGTTTCCTGTAAGCACTTGTGACCTTGAATATCTCTTCCCATCATCTGAGGAAAAGCGGCTTCATTTCCCCCCCAGGGAGCAGGTGTGGCCTTGCATTAAGGTCTCCATTAAATTAGACTTGCTTGCTTGCTTAATGATGACAAGAGCTAGTCATAAAGCAGAGCGTAATTCACATGGGCTCATCCAGTCTTCATCTTCTAACCTCTTAGACATGAATATCTTGTTCAGTAGAAGGTCAGTGGCCCAGCATCTCCTTTCCTGAACGTTTTATACTCATGGGTCAAAAGTACTGGGACACCTGGCCATTACACCCACAGGAACTTTTATGACTGCACATTCTAAATCTATAGGCATCAATATGGAGTCGGTCTGCCCTTTGCAGCTAAAACAGCTGCTACTCTTCTGGGAAGACTTTGCACAAGATTTTAGAGAGTGTATATGGGATTTTTTGTCCATTGATCCAGAAGAGCATTTGTGAGGTCAGACACTGGTGTTGGACATGAAGGCCTGGCTCTCAATCTCCAATCTAGTTCATCCCAATGGTGTTTGATGGGGTTGAGGTCAGTGCTCTATGTGGTCCAGTCAAGTTCTTCCACACCAAACTCATTCATCCATGTCTTTATGGACCTTGCTTTGTGCACTGGGGCACAGTCATGCTGGAACAGAAAGGGACCTTCCCCAAACTGTTCTCAGAATGTTGAAGCATAGAATTGTCTAAAATGTCTTGGTGTGCTGAATCATTAGGAACTCTCCTCACTTGGACTAAGGGGCTTAACCCAACCCCTGAAAAACAACCCCATACCATTATCCCTCCTACACCTAACTTTACAGTCGGCTTAATGCCGACAGGCAGGTAATGTTCTCCTGGAATCTGCAAAACTCAGACTCATCCATCAGACTGCCAGACAGAGAAGCGTGATTCGTCACTCCGCAGAAGACGCTTCCACTGCTCCAGAGCCCACAGGCTGCATGCTTTACACCACTCCATTCGACTAAACCTGTGGCAATGGGTCTGAATGAAACATCCGAATTCTGTGATTAAGAGGTGCGTCGCAATGCTTGTCCATACATTGCATATATATTGTCCTACAGCTAAAATTTTATGACTATGACTTTTAAATAATATTGACTATCTAGTAAAAACGGTGCACGTCAGGGTCAGGGATGTATTAGACAGTACGCTAACATTTATCTCTGCCTAAGTCTATATCATTATGGTCCAAGCACCTCACGATCAGCCACAGGGAGAACCTCCTGAGAGTTCTGAGGAGGGAAGAACCGCAATCTGCCAGCAGCGTGCTACGGCGCCAAATCTCATCAAGTCGGTTACCAAAAGTTGGTTTACTATCTAAAACTCTGACATGTATGTTTTTACAAGATACTCAATGTTATTCACGTCACATGGTGGCGGTCATAATGTTTTGGCCCAGCTGTGTATATCAACTTGGTGCTGTGTGGCATGGTGGCTGAGAGATTCGTTTGCAGCCCTTTCACCTTGTATGGGGTCGGCATGTTCTCCCTGTGCTTCTGTGTTTCCTCCGATTTAGGTTCACCAGTCTTCCCAAAATGCCCTTCGTGTGCATATGTGCGGCCCCCAATGATGGGCTACGTAACCATTCACTCAGTGCCTGGTCTCGAACCCGACACTTCATGAGGGTGGCCCAATGCTTGCCGTCACTCTGGATTGAGCAACAGGCTCCGGGAAAACTGTATATATAGATTTTTCTTGTGTTTCACTTGTTTATGTTTGATTTATTGTGTGTGATTTTGGTCAAATAATCTTATTGTATTTCTCTCTTACAAAAGAAAAAAAAAAGCATGAAATTGCAGTGGGGGCCCTGTATACACAAAACCCCCAAGTCATGTGGGGAAACGGTTCCCCCTCCCTCCAGGGCGGGTTACCCAAACGTTACATGTTGGATGAAGGGGAGA
>JAODKF010000047.1:5589207-5609110 GCA_026779585.1 Mormyrus proboscirostris
GGGGACTCAGGGCACGGGGAGTAAGATACAGCGACACCTCAGACACCTGACATGCGCGAGAGCCGGTGGGAGCGGCGAGCTGAACTTCGCGGCGCTGTAACAGGAGGTGAAGGAGCAGTTTGTAACCATCTCCCACACGCAGGAGGATTTCCGTCAGGAGGAGCTGGGCCTCCGACAGGTGGTCTGTCTCCGGGGAGACATCAAGAATGTGGGCTTTGTGCGAATAAGAGGCATCCTGCCGCTCACTGAGCACCAGGCAGGTTTCAGCAGGCAGCCAGAACCGAAGAAGCCCCGTTCGCACCCGAGGTGGCTCCGGAGGTGCGTGTAGAGGGGCCCGGGATTCACCATCCGCCTATACCGCCCGCTGGCGGCCCCTCCCTCAAACGCAGACCGTCAGAGCTACACTGCGCAAATTGCTGAAGCAGGAGGATGATGATTAAGGAGACTAACAAGTGGCAGAGAAATAAGCGGCTAATTCTGCATCTAGTGGATTAATCTTCCAATTCCATGGCCTATTTGCAGTAAATAAAGGATGCATTAGCAATAGTTCAGACTTTTAAAAAAAAAAAAAAAAAAACAGAAAATATTAATGTGGATCTAAAAACACATTAAGCGCATTAAGAGCGGTACTGAATCCACATGAGGGAGTGTGACTGCTCACAATCACTGTGAACGGCCAAATGAAAAACTCAGAATTGAGCAGCAGTCAAAGTTTGCAACATTTGCAGATTCAATACGTAGAGACAAAATAAAAATTATGCCAAAGATCTGGTAATGACACAGTGCTACAAGCTGAATATCGGGAAACCCGGTGCATCTAGGAAGGGGTTGGGGGGGGCATGCGGTGCCACAGATGGGGGGGGGTCTCCTTACTGCTTGTTGAAAGGCCATCTGGAAAAACCTCTAGCGGTTTGACATTAAAGGGGAACCGCACAACGTCGTCAGGCTAAGCTGCTGCTGCGCTCGTCTCTACATCAGGAGATGATTTTTCCCAGTAATGGAGGTTAAAAAACAGCACCAAATTGTCTGTCCCGACTCAGTCCAAAGCGGTTTATTCTGAACCGTCATTATGGCGTCAGAGGCGATTTCGGAAAGCGCCTTCAGAGGTGCCGCCTCACGGCGCAGTGTCGAAAGGCATAGCGAGTCAATCCCACAACGATCTGCTCATCCGTGCCCGCTCCTATTTTCGGCTCAATTTTATGGCCTGTTTTTCATCTCCGGTTCAGTATCTGCCCCCCAGCGACGGCTTTTTACAGAGTTAAGTGTGAAGGGGGAACATCCCCTCCCCACTCCAGCCCCTGCTGACCGCTAACTGAAAGGCTCCCGAGACCTGAGGCAGCTGGGTGTCCATCCGACGCCAAGCCCACCTAGGGGTCGCCGGTCGCAATGAGCCAATGTCAAGGTCTGTATTGCGCCGGCAAACCCGGCTGGGGGGATCAGGAGCTATTGGGGAATGACCTCAAAACCTTTGTTATAATTACTAAACCAGTGACAATTAATTTCAGAGCTAACAGCGATGACAAGGCACAGTTTCCCATCTCCACTCTGACAAACAACGTAAACACTTTTTCTTGGCCGTGGACCCTCCTCTGCTTGGGAGTTTTACTTAAATGAAAATGTTCTGAGGGCCAAAGTAAAAATGATTTGTTCAGAGAGATTATAACCAATCAGATTATAGAAGAGAAGGTGGGTCCAAGCAACCAGAGGAGTCAGGATCAACCAATTAGATGTCTTGGTCCCACCTCCTCTAGTTGCTTAGACCCACCTCCTCTAATCTGATTGGTTCTCTCTCTCTGAACCAATCATATTTCCTTCAGCCCACAGAACATATCTATGTAAGAAAAACTCCCACAAGCAGCCGCCTCCGTTTCTAGGTGGTATCCCTCCTTAAATCCAGTCCTCAGTGTTTGTCACTGGCAGGTTAAGCAGCTGCCACGGCACTTACAAAACCTCAGACCCCCCCATCCCTTTTTCTTTTTTAACACGTGTCACAACCAGAAGAGCAAAGGGGTTCATTCAGACTGAACATGACATAGTGCAGTGAGCTACCTGATTAGTGTGGCAGTGACACACGTATTTCCGTACAGACTCACCCCAGATCAACCACAGGCAGTGGCATCAGGAGTTTGACACTGGGAAATTTGCCCTGGTAGCAGGTGGGGGTGAGATGGAAGGTGTGTGCAGTGTATTTCGTGTCATGGCCACGTGCACAATAGTCGCATCAATATATGAACACTGTCTAGAGCGCAGTTTCACAAGCACTTGCTCAGTAGCAGAGCGCCCCCTACTGCCACCCAAAAGACCCCCAAGGCCCAGGTTAAATTAATCATTAAATTATTTAACATCACTTTGGTTAATGTGTGGGAGGAGAGTAGGTGTGCTAGACTGAAGATAGAGAAGGTGCCCTCATGGCCTGTTTCCGGCATGTTGTGATGTGTCTCTGACCCGCCACTCAGATGAACGAGGTAAATATGCACTTCTGATTTAAGCAGAGAGAGAGAGAAATAGTTGCCGCATTCCCCCACCAAAAACATCACTGCAAAAAGACCTTCACACGCTGCTACCCACAGCTGACTGAAATTAATCCAATGAGTCAGCTGACCCAGAAAGCTGCCTGGGTGAGGTTAAACGTGGCGGATTGGCGGTTACCCATAAGCCGTGCTGCTGACATGATAACGCCCGGCTACATGAGGGGAGAGGGACCACCTCAGCCGGGGCTGCCTCTGAGCCGAGCCAATCAGGAAGCACAGGGGTCACGCTCCTATCCAATCAGACACCCGAGGGCCGAGTTAAACAACAAGGCCCGGCCCTGTCCTTAATCAACGAGCAGTGCCATTCCTTGTTTCGTGTGCCTCCCTATGCACTGCATTCCTTTCATTGGCTTGGAGGCGGGGCTTGCTATGAGGCACACGATCGCTGAGCCCTGAGGAGTGACATGGAGCAAACATCAAGTGAAGCGCCGCGCTACACTGAATTTAACAGCACTAAACATGCAAATAGGCTGCAACTTGTACTGCAGCTGACCTGGTTATATCAGCAGGAAGTTGAGCAACCTGCCACACCAATGCCAGCATTTAACCTTCATTGGGTTACCGAATCTATCCACAGTGACTCTCAATCTTCAACATTGACGCTGCGTAGCTCAACAAGTAGAGCACTGTGCTAAAACCGCAAAGGTTGTGCGTTCAAATCCCAGGGAGTAGAGAAATAGCAACCCTTACCTCTACAAATGAATAAAAAGCAAACGTATGCAACTAGATATTGTGTGATATTGTGGGAGACATTCTGGTGGCTCCCTCAAGCGGCTCTCCCGCACACGTGCGTGAACCGGCCGCCTTCCAGGACTCAAAACCCATTTAGTGGCTGCAGCTCTGAATGCAGACGGATTACCCATTTCAGGTCTCCTGGAAGGATCCGGCTTGGAAACTCATCTAATACAAGTGTTAAATCACACATATGAAATACAAAAAAGCCACCAGAGTCAGATTAAATTGATAGTCTAATCAAATATAATGCTTACTCACATAACTGTCGACATAAACAAATCATTCAGCCAAAGGCAGAGAGATCACCGCACGCTTATCTCTAACGTCTCGAATGGAGTGGCATTCGCATACAGACCCAGACCCTCACACTTAGTGTTCTCTGGAGCCCATGTGGCGCTGATGGGCAGGACTAGAATTTCACGGTGCTTAATTTAAGGTACCTGCCACCACCAAATAGGCAGACACTGCCTAAAAACAACTGTCCGCCTGCCAGGAGGCTGCATCTGATAGCCAGGTTACAGCTTAACCCTTTCCCCAACTGAGTGGTCTTGATGCTCACTAAAGCAGTTTGGGTCAGGGGTCCTCACACTCTCCATTCTCAGTCCTCACTGATTGGTTCCATCTTCAGATAATCATTATTTCTGTCGTCTTCTGGCAAAAAGCATGGAGTAACACCTACATCGGCAAATTACATACGGCTACATAGTCCAAGTACTTTCCCTCGAAGCACAAAAAACCGGACGGAAGCCATCCCCTTCTGGACAGATTATGAGAAGACCCAGTGCAGAATTGCAATTGTCTACAAGACAGCTAGGAGATAGACAATCATCACAACAAAGAACATGCCACTGGGAAACGGGGCGACCCAGCGCAATGCCGTCTCCGGTTGTCAAGCGCTGAATTTGCCTTGACGACGGCCAATAATGACAGTGTGTGTGACAGGCCACACAGAATGCTCAGGCCTCTGACACGCGGCAGCGGATTATAGGGTGTCGGGAGCCGACAGACTCGGCGAGACTAACACGCACGGCCGTCCTACCTGCCAGGCGATCAGGTCCTTCAGCTTCTCGATCTTCTCCAGGTCCTCAGGGTGCTCCTGCATGTACTTCTCTGTGAAGAAAGCCTGGAGGAGAGGACACAGGAGTAAGTGACAGCCCCTCAACCTCAACACCCCCCTCTCGCCACGGCGGGGTCGATCAGCAGGTGGACATTTCTGATCCAGAAAGCAAAAATCCAGACCAAGACTTTGCTTCAACCAACCAGTTGAGTATAAAGAGTCACATTCACAGGGTATTCATATAGTTGGTTTAAACAAAATCTTGGTCTGGATTTTAACTTTCTGGGCCTGAAATGTCTACCTTTGGTGAACAGTGATGGAAAGATTCACACAAGCCTGTACTGTAGGTCCAGTGCACGGCCATGTTCACCTGGGAAAGAATTCCCACATTCAAAAAGGCAGGCAGAGGCGGAGGGGAAATGTTACGATGCAGCAGGATGGCAGCCATCTCTGCTCCTCTCAGGGAGCAGATCCTGAGGCTGCACTCCGTTCAAAGCTTCGTAGAGATTATAATTGGGAGAGCAAGTTGATGCTGACTGCACTCACCAGGATGGTCTACATTACAGGTGTCAAACTCCTGTCCTGGGGGGCCTGAGCTCCACAGTTTTTGGTTTCCCCATCATTTAACTCACCAAATTCAACTCCTTGTGCTAATTACCATACAGCTCTTGAGCTGAATCATTTGTGGTAGAACAGGGCTCCGGCCCTCCAGTATTGCAGTTTGACACCTCTGGTCTACATGATAATGACCCAGGACGTTTATGTCTAAAGCACTTTCAGTATCTGTGGGCTGGACCAAAGTTCTTGAGGAACATGTCAGGAGAAGACCTAGAGCACGACCCTTCATGGGGCTTGAGCCAGCAGCCTTCTGGCTATAAGCCCATACCCTGCCACTCATGTTTACATTTGGAAGGTGTTCTGGAGAAGTTTCACAAGGCGAGCACCTTCTCGTAGTTGGTCAGGCCTCCCATGACGGCTGGATCCACGACGCCGTTCAGCAGCATAGAGAGGGGGTTGATAGGCAGGTTGGGGTCGTTCAGATGCCTCTGTACCATGTTGTTGATCTTCTCGTTCGTCAGCTGCATGGTTTCCATGGCGTTCTCCAGAGGACTCACCTCCTCCTGCACACAAAGAGGGACAAACAAGATCACGTGAGGACACAGAACAGACATCGCGGCACGGTTCTTTTGTCCTCTCGCTTCAGAGCAGATCAGAGCACAAGATGTTCACACAGATGGCAGAGACACCCACAAACGAGATAATTACGGGGCATGTCAATCCCGGGATGGGCGACCTGGGTGACCTTCAGTGAGGAAAGTGACACCAAGCAAGTGCAGCATATTAACAGTAAGGTGCGGGACAGGGTAATATTAATATCCTGGGCTGCACAGGATCTCTGGCAGCAGGACTATAATTGACTGCGCAACGCCAGGGGAGCGGAGTGCAACTCATCTCCAGAAGACCAAACTTAATGAAATGCAAAAGCCTGCATGTTTTCAAAGGCAAGGCGACTCACGGGAACCATCAACACTCTTGGGTAATGCAACAGAACACCTTAAAGGAACACCAGCAATAAAACTGAACACTTGATATCGGTGTTTTATGGATACACACACACACACACACACACACGTCAATAACATAGAGGCCGCTGTTCAGTAACCTCCTGAGAAACTTTGGCCCTTTAACCTGGTTAAAAAACCAGGGCAGACTTAATAAAAATGAGCATGAACCATCCATAAACAAAATGTTTCCCGCATCCCCTGAACTGAATGCAACCTACAGCAGATTCCCTCAGAGTCCGAGGCTAAAAGAGCTAAGGGTGACCCCCACGCTGGCCAATTTTGAGCCGAAAGAGAAATGAGAGAGAATTTAAAACAATGCAACATCAATAATCTGCTAAACGGCTCCCCTTGGATGTGCGTGCACCTAGCTAACGGGCCGATCGGGGGATTCGGGAAGCAGCGCTCACACCCAGCAGCGGGGTGGATCGGAGCCCACTCGCACCCTGGATGGCTGACCATCCCTGTCTGGGCACGGAGCCCGAAGCAGATGCCCTCCAGCAGCCGGAAACACAATGGACCAGCCTAGTCAGTTTCGGCGATTAATCCTCTCATTACTGGCCAGCTTTTTCTTTAATTACCAGGCTGCCGGCATAATTTAGTAACAACCTGGCAACCTGTGATACACCAGGTTTGGCCAACGGGTGCCGATTGCTGACCCGTTGGACTGTATAAGGTTGCAGGACCTGAAGATTAAACTCTGAGCTCACATGTTAACGCCGAGTCAGCGCACCAGCATATTCCCGTGTGCAAACCCCGTGTGCCGTTTTACAGAGCTTCAGAAAAGTCGGAAGCAAAGCAAAAGCACGGCAGAGCGGTGGGAAGTCCTGCACATTGCAGTCCAAGCTGTAACTCCAGAAAAAGGGTCATTATATAAACAGGTACAAGTGATTGTTTCTTGTTACTGGGCAAAGAGACTTAAATTGTGCTTTTGTTCATACATTTTGCATATGGTTTTAAAATCCTACCTATAGACAATAGAATACGCCTCATATAATGGTAGACAGTAATTTTGTTTTTAATATTCATGAGAACAGCACAAAGCAACTTAGATTTTCCAGAAATATTCTCCTCGGCCAATTCTTTATCATATATAGTTATTTAATTTGGTCAAACTGTTTGAAAGATATTTCTCATTATGTTTGGTTTCATAAGAACACAGAGGTAATTTAACAGCATTTCAACTAACAACATACACACACACAGAGAAGCCAACACATGTTTGTAAACCCTATCAACCTTAACCCCCACCCAGCCCTAACCTTAAGTAGTCAAACAAAATACAAGTCTTTTGACGTTTTTAGTTTTTTTTGACTGCAGTCACAGATTTTTATAAAATTGAATTTCGTCTTGTGGGGAACATCAAAATAACATTGCGTACTATTTACATAACCCACATAATGCACGGCTGCCCTGCACCTTTTCTCTGATCACCACCTCTGCCATGAAACACCCTAAATGAAATTCGACACCGACGTGCTGACTGGCACACACAAAAACTCTCCCTTCAGCTGACATAACAGTTTAACTACCAGAAGCGATGATCCTAAGGATGACATTAAGGAACGGGGACACACTGCATCTACATCCCTACACCGTGACCCCGTACAGAAATGCATAAGGGTCCAAAATCTCCAAATTAAAATGCACCCGTGGAAATGCGATTCTGCCAGGCCGTTCCACCTGCTTCCACCGGCTGCAGCCACATGGAATCCACAGTGAGGCATTAATCAATGAGTCAAGCAGGCTGTTAGACCCCACCCACTGGCCCCCGCCACTCTGCTCGAGCTGCGTGTTTGCAGAGAGCCCGGCGTGAGGCTCATTAATGAGCCTGCCCGCGTAGCATTTAAGTGGGCAAATCCCATTGATCCCCAGGTCTCTCTCTCTTCCCTCCCCCCCAACCCAACCAGACAGGGGAATGAAGAAGCAGCCCATCCCGGCCTGTGCGCAGCACACTTACCGTGAAGGAGGAATGCACCTCGAACCAGCGCAGGATTCCTGGCAGCCTGTACGCTGTCACGTACGTCGTCCTCTCGATCCACATATTCTGTGGGGAGGGGAGGAAGGAACTCAGCCAGAGAGAGTAGATTCCCAAAAGCCTCTTTTTCTATGTAGCCCTTTCCTGTTTCTGCTTATTATGGGCTGCAGGTTTATTACTCTGCTGACAAGTGCTCAGGTTATTAGAATATAACCCCCTTAGTGGCAGCCCATAGCACACACTGGAGGACACAAGGCCAGAGAGAAGCAACATGCAAATCCACCCTCTAATACAATCCTACATTTCGTGGTCTCACTTGGCAGAGTTCTTTGAATGCAAATTTATATTTTTGATACTTAAAAAAACACAATAATAAATAATTAAATGAAAAAGCAGGACTATTGCTACTGAGAAATTAATTTTAACATGAAAAACAACTAAGCAGAGCATAAAAATAATTCGGCAATTACAAATTACAAATATCTTACAATGCAAACTGAGGTCAAACCAAATATTTGCAAAACAAATATGCATCACAAGTATATGGCCGACAGACATAAAACAAACAAAAAATAATAATTACTGCAAACTCATTCTCCGGATCTTTCTCTCCCTTCCTAAAGGGCCTGGAGTACTGGAACTTTTGGACTTCATTCACCGTATAAAAGCTATAAGGAAAAAGAGCAATAAAATAAGCCAAATATGAAATACACGACATGCTTTATAAACCGGATCACACAGCATCATTTAGCTCCTTAATGTATGCAGGGCTGGGGGTCCTGAAGGTTTTACCCCGGCTTAAATAACAAAACAGGCAATATCATTTAATCTACACCAGACCAGTGCTAAAGGACAGTTAGAGAGGACATGAGAGCAAGCTGATCGGGGTGCGGTGGCTCAGGGCACCACAAAGCCACGCATCAGCCCTGTAGGTAATCGGGCTGCATCCGGCAATCCTTCTGCACTTGGATCACGGGGCGCTGCTCCTTCTGACAATGGGTATTGACATACCGTCGCATTTTACAGATGCGCCATTTCCGTTTAAAAGACCGCGTAACTGCTGAACCGCGCCAGTGATGCATCATAAATACAGCTGATGCACTTATATACATTATTCAGGAGCCATAGAAAAATCAGGAACATCCCCACCGTGCACCTGGCATCAAGACTGCCGCAGTCCTGCTGACGAGCAATAATTTCTGGCACGGAGATGGGGCCGGTGCCCCCCGAAAAGGTATCCAGAAGAACAAGGCAGGCATGGATCGCCGCAAATCACCTCCCTTTACACACGACCACTTTAAACGTATTCTAAACGTGACATTTCCAAAGAATACTCATAGGAGCAGCGGCTGAGGTGTGAGCCAGAGATAGGTTTAATGACTTTTCTTTTAAGCTTGTTGTTTGCACTCCAATTAGCTTCTGAGATATAAGCCTGTGATTTGGAGAGGAGGAGTCAAAGTTTGGCCAGGGTTTAGCAGAGCGCTGATCTGCACTGCGCCCTTCACGTCTCCCCGCGCAGACTCGCTTAATCCAGGCTATTAAAACGACGGCGTATTCACATAATCGCACAGGTAAACAGCAGCTGTTGATACTCTTCCGGCGTTTTAATCTCGGAGCAAACACCGTCCACTGTTTACACAAGTCCCCGGGCGGTCAGACTGGACCATGGGCTGCCGAGCCGGACATCATCGACCCCGGTACACACCTGTTTACTGGAGCTCCGGACCAGTACAAACCGGCCCCTGATGGTATTTAGTCATTGCAGTGTTTCATAACAGCCGTGTTTATTTACATGCTGATCATTTAGATGCCTCCCTGTCGTATTACCTACCTCACATAAACTCCATCATCCACCCGTCCCATGCTAGTCCATCTTCAACTTTAATTGCCGCTTAACATACAAAGTTTTACCACGCATTCACGATTTAAGTGACTAGAGGACAGAATCCAAATTTACATTAAAATGATATTGGTATTCACTTATTTTCCTACAATGTGCAGATTTTATATCTCTTGAGTTGTGATTTCACTGATATGGTCAAAGGTGACTCAATACGCGTATGTGACCATACTTGTGTACCTGTTTTATGTTATCTTACTAGACCAGTTCCTATACGAAGTAGAGAAGTACAGAGATTCTTAATATTGAGAAACATCCAGATAAACAAAGCATTTGCATTACATCATCTGTGGAAGGAGCACTGATTCTCTGAGGACCCTGGCTGCGAAGTTCACACTGCATGCTGATCACTGGGGTGGGCAATAGGTCTACCGCTGATTCTCGTTTTAATCTGATTCGAACCAATACCACGGTGGATGTCGCCGATACCAATAATCACAGCGATATGCTCCATGGCAGCGTTCCCGGGTCTCACACCTTACAGGCTAGCCGACCCTTTAGCGGCTTATGTTACGCTCCTTATGACAAAATAAACAATTAAAGTACCAGGTCAGGATAAATGTTAACATTACAGTGGATTCTCAAAAAGGAGGAATGGATATTTCAACATCTGCACATGCTTAGACGCCACACAGGCAAACAGCCATGGCAGATCGGACAGCCCACCTGACGATCTGTTCTGACACCGACTTGTTCTGAAACTTAGACGGCAGCTCCAGTTTGGGCTTCACGGTGAAACACTGGATGTCTGTTAGAGAAAGTTAAGGATTTTTCTGTTTCATTTATACTAATAATACAAACTCTGAAGCAAGTGAAACAAGCATTAGAAGGACTGGCAACCTAAAACTATCAGGAGGAGGCAAAGTTATTTTCACATTTCTGTAAAATATAGAAAAATAAAATGATTCTGTATAAGTAATGACATTTCAGGTAAATAACTCACTCAAATAAGTTACAGCTGAAATGGTCATATGGGCACAGCGCACTGTAAGGCCCCGCCCACATGGGGGACAGTGCACTGTAAGGCCGGGCCCACATGGGGACAACACACTGTAAGGCCCCACCCACAG
The DNA here is from genome assembly GCA_026779585.1 of Mormyrus proboscirostris. Classification (NCBI taxonomy): domain Eukaryota; kingdom Metazoa; phylum Chordata; class Actinopteri; order Osteoglossiformes; family Mormyridae; genus Mormyrus; species Mormyrus proboscirostris. Next base: position 5,600,041 of record JAODKF010000047.1, read on the forward strand.
GGGCTCTCTCAGAGTGCGCTACACTCCAGTGCAGGATACACTGTCCAGATGAGTTTTTGATGTCCTCTGTTGGCGGCGTGGTCGTCTTCATCTTCTCCGCATTCGGGAACTGGGTCAGCAGCCTCGCCTCAAAGTCTTCCCGTCGTTCATATTCCTTTCCTCTGTAGATGAACATCTTGTTCTGGGAGGGAGGGACAAGGTGCATTCAAAGCCAGTGAGAGCACCCCCCTGTGGTTGCTGAGACCACTAAGGCTGGACGGCACCATGTTATGGCTGTTTCCCAAGTTCCCAAGTGAACCCCAACCGGGTTCACGTTCTGTTCCTTCATAATGTCGTCTCAAAGCAAACTCAACCCTTCATCATGTTCCACCAACACCTATAACTCCACCATCACCCAGCTTGACTGACAAATGTGAAATCACACTCCAAGACACATGGTACAAAGGGGGCAGGGCCTGGCACTGGCAGGAAGAGCTATTTGGAGAGCAAAGGGGATGCCTTTTTACAAAAAAGGGGGACCCAGCCAGGACTGACGCATCATTAACCATCCACCAGGAGGCAGGACTCCAGACTAATAATCCATACAAATAAAAATAGTAGCGAGTGAGAAGGCCTTGGAAATTAAATTAGCACATCTGAATACTCAGATGACAGCAGGGGGCATTTAGTATTTACAGTCATCACCTGAAATGCGTGTGACACTGAGTAACTGGCTACTCCTCCGCTCTGGCCCCCGAACCCAGGCACTCACAAAACTGACTAGTCGAGTCACGCAGATAAAGCTACAATTAATATGCATCACAGCTATATGGGAATATTTGCAGTTATTGCTCTAGCCGTTCGGTTAACTGTAGCCTTAAAGGACCAAGCTCTCCAAAGTGCCCGGTCCTGAATTTATGGCTACACTTTAAACAATTAACTCTGGTTCATAGATTAAATATGAGAACTGCTGCATTCTTACAGCCTGCTTTCACAGCAATAGACTGAACTTACAGTGTGAGAGCCATGCGTCTGTTCTTACGGATCATATTAGGGATCTTCATGTTATCTAAAGTTTCCGAGGCAAATTTTATGAGGTGTAATTTCATAACATCTCTCTCAGACAGTGTAACTTGCACGACTACGTGTGGAATAAAATTACCGCTCGGAAGAAGCATCTACAGGTACTGTCACCCCAGGCAATTTACCTGGGATTTCATGGCAAATTTTCATCGAAGGTTCAACAGAAGTTCCCCTTCCAGGATTTGAAGGCTCCTTATATTTGCGTCACTGTGTTCAGTGACAGTCAGGCTGCAAAGAGGTTGTATTTTGGTGCCACGGTGTTTGTTGAGCCCATGTTCATCAGGAATTATTAGTCACATGCATAACACTGGCTCTGCACCGAAGGATTTCACTCGCTTTTCACACTGAACCGTAATACCTGGCAGTACAGCACTAATCCTGGATTACTGTCCACATTTAGGCAGCTGTAGCTGCACAGACACACTAGCAGAAGCATATCAAATCAGGGAGCCCTCGAAACTGGGATGTGTAAAGCAGGAACGAGGCACTTTGCTGCCATAATATATGCAGACAGATTTGGGAAAATACCGGTAAGTAGCTGTTAGTAGCTGAATAAGACACTTTCTCTGCGAATCCATTTGAACAGGTGGAACAAAACAGTTTCTCAAGCCGTGTTAAGGATTTATTCACATTACCTATTATTTCCTTAGGATAACACCAGCTATGTGCCACATTGCCAATTAATCTGAAAACCCAGAGCTTATAGATCAGAGAGCTACAGCGATTTCTCTCAGAACTGATACTTATGTCATAACATACAGTATATAGCTTAAAATAATGCAAGACATTTAAAGACCGAACGACCCGCAGTAGGTCGGTCCACTGACTGTAATGTTTAGTGTCCTAATGGGATTCAGAGCGTGGAATTAGAACATTAACTGCATGTGCAAGACTGCATGGCTTAGAGGAGCAGTGACAAGCTTCTGGTCCCCATTTTCACCCTGCAAACCACACAGGGACCCCAGAGTGGCACTGCACCCAAGCCATCACTGCACCCAAGCCATCACACTGGACGCTCCATTGAGGGGGGTCGGGTTTGCTCTCCAAAGGAGAAGTACATCCCCCTAATTAATTTTACAGATTAATTTCAATAAAATTTCTAAATAAAAGTAATTAATCTTGAGTGCATAAAAGAATCTCAGGAGTCCTCAGTCTCATACAGAAAAGCCCCATGAGATGAGGAGTCTAGTCCCTCCTCTCTGGGGCATTATGTGTTATCAATGTATAATATTTAAACTATCCTCAAGACGAGGACAGAATGTATGAATGTATGAAGGTATGAAGATGAACACCACCACACCTGTACTGCTGTGCATCTTTGGTTAGCTGCAGTAAACAAATTTTCACCAGAACAACTGAAGCCTTCTGCCCTGAATTCTCCCCAATCCTCAAACCAGCCAGTGCCCTAATGCATGTCTGCCACATGTGAGAGCTGTGCGCGTGGGTGCTGACCCTGAATTAGCCCCCGCTGGCAAATAAAGGCCCCATTAAAAACAGTCATGCTGTGAGTGGGCGACACATTTCCTCATTTATGGGTTTTTACATAATTTGTTTTTGCGGTTTTCTATAGCACCAAGACACCAACAGCCACACAAACAACCAAAGGCCCGTCCTCCCCACGTGTATATATGCGCAAAAAAAAAAAAACATATAAGCAAACGTATAAAAACAAAAAAGCAAATGTAATTATAAAGCTATTTTCTGATGACTGGTATCGCTGCATCTGATGTTAAACGCCCATTTTTAATGACATCCTACTGCAGACATTTTCATTCAAGTCCTGCGAGGCCCCGTCTTACCCTGAGGAAGGAGGGGAATCCCTGGCCGTAGTAGCCGACGGCGAAGTAGTCTGGCTTGGGCCTGATCACCTTGACAATGTTCTCGTAGAACTGGGCCTGCTTGCGCTGTGGGAACAGGGGCACCGGCCTGGGGTGAGCAGGCACATCCGGAAGCCGAAGGGGCACGTTGCGCCGCCAAATTTATCCCAAGAGTGATACCGGGGTGCAACAGCCGATGGAACCTCATAAGAGACTCATAAGTAGCAGTGGCCGTGTTTACCATCACTCAAAGCATGCATTGGTGCCTTGGGGGCCCCCTGTTGGCCACAAGCAGTCACTACACCCAATAATATACATTACACTAAATACACCCACTAGCTATTTATTTAGTTTTTGAAACATCTGAGGGGGGAAAGGGGGCCCCAGAATGAATTCTTGAGTGGGGGCCCCGGAAATATACTGAGCCACGACTGTCTAGGGAGCCGTCACTTACCAGCAAGGCGCTGAGCTGCTCAAAGTCGAACATCTCGTTCTCGTACTGCTCGGCCAGCTCCTTCCCCAGGATGATGGCCTCCTCCCACATCTGCTCGGCGGAAAGGACAGCACGAACCCCGGTGTTAAATTTCCGAAAGACAACGTGTTCTCAGGCAAAAGCCACTTTGTGCGCGACAAAGAACTGCAGACAGGGAAAAAAAAAAACAACAACATTCGCTTATTCCGCACTAAAAGCGAAAATAAATAAAAGATGTTAAAATGCTGATGGCGGAGAGCAGATGCTTTCCGGATCGGCGCGTGCTAATGTATTCTAACAGATTCTCCAGGCTTTTCACGGGAACGAAGGTGCCGTCTAAGACAGGAGCGAATGTTAATGTTTCGCCTGCATTTGTTTATCGGATTTTTTTCTGGGAATCACGTCTATTCCCGGAGTCGTGTGGGGAAATGCCCCCCCCATTGGAGCAGCGAACTCCAGACCCGAATTTAATTTACCTTAATACACTGTCGTTACTCCCTGGCACCTGGGTGCATCAGATATTCCCACAAGATGGTCTTCAAAATTGCACTTATTAGTAATAAGGTTATGAGAGATCACATGACATGAGTGGGTGGAGGAAAACAGGAAGAGCCCTCGGTCGGAGGTTCTACAGAGGGCCAATTTGGGAGGGGGTGGAGGGGTTTAAGGGAAAACGATATAAGATGAGGTAACATGACCTCACATCTGTCTGGCAGCGGAGTCTAATCTGCCAGTGTCTGCGGCAGGCTGTTCTGAGAACAGCTGCCAGCGGCGCGGGGGCTTACTCCAGTGCTCACCCCCCCTTGTCCTCAGCTCCCAGAGTGGCCCGCGGCTGGCTAAGCACCTTTGCGTCAGCCGTGAGATGACAGCCCCCATGAGGAAGCCCGGAGAGTACAGAGCCCCCACTGGATGGGAGATCTCTCTGTAGATGGAGACATCTCTGCACTCCGCAGTGCCCCCCCCCCCTCCCCCCCACATTCGCAGTATCCGCCTGTGAATCAGGAGCACGGCATCAGGGAGCCACGGGCTGTGCAGAAGGTGGGGAACGAAAGTCAGACGCAGCAAGGAAAAGGCTGCCGGAAAGGACCGCAGAGCGGGGGGGTCGCATTAAAGAGCCATTCGCATTGTCAGGCCCCCTCGTCTACCACGGCGGGTGGGGGGACGGGATTACAATGAGCTCAATGGGCTATGCTCACATTCAGATTTTGGATGATGAACAACCTGCCTTTGTCAATAAAGCCCATATTCCCCTACTTGCGGGCCTCAACCCAAACAGACCCCCCCCCCCTTCCAGCATTCACACAGTGGCCCCAACAGCACCAGGGCCCCCACTGAGAGCACTCACCTTGCCCTTGTCAAAATAGCTGATGATCTCTTGGTAGAGCTGCTCCTTCAGCTGTCCCTGCGTAGCCGCCTGATAGCCATCCCTCTGCGTCAAGTGGGCGGCACACGGCTCCTCGGACCACTAGAGACACACCGAGAAGGCCGGCGGTGAACCAATGGGAAGGCGGCCCACAGCCCGGCCACGCCTCCTCACACGGGGGAAACTGCACGTGCACTTACACATCGAAATGGAACCGTATGAACTAATCACGTGACTGTAAGGGTCATGTGACCATGCGATCAAGCACTGGCCATCGATGCCACATCTCAGGGAAGAGGTGAGGGGACAGTGGGGGTAACTTGGTGTCCTCGGGTGAGCGGGGAGTGTCAATTTGCCCTGGGGGCCTCATAGGCATTCTTCTGGACCTGGTAAACATCGGAGCAGGCGGTGTGGTGCCACGCGATGCTGAAGGGGTGATTACAAGGACTCCTTCTGCTGAGCCTCTCTGTGGCCCAGGGAACACATATCTGTACTCAGGCCGACAGATACACGCAACAGCCCACTAAAGGAACAAAATCAATGCAAGCTCATTTCCCAGCGCACATCATTAACATTTCCATCTTTTGTGGGAGCTACGAAACGCTATAAAAGACACGGACGTGCAGAAATGAGCCGGTAATTAGGGTGGTGCAAGAAAGGCACCTCTAAAAATGATGAGCAGAGACTGACAGTGAGCTGTATGGAGGAGCAGAGCTTAAAACAAGCAAAGGTGTGACGCGTTTTCCGGAACCACCCGCGACGAAAGCAGGATTTTGCTCTGGCGTTTCTAATTTATTTTCCCCACGCAGGATAAAGTCATCAATAACACTCGGGAAAAACCAATATTAAAAGGAGGGATTAAACTGGCAAACAGTACTTCTGCAGTAACTGTCACGTAACACTTCCGACGGGGAGCCGCCTTGGTGGGACTCCGTGAAGCCGGCTCGTAACGGGAAGATCACACCCCGGGCTCACTCCGAAACGGATCTAATTTTACAGTATAATAAGGCCGCACGTCTCCCTGGGAGTGGAGAGCAGTTTCCATCAAGGAATCCCGGCGCCGCCATGGACCGGAGCTAAAATTAGGCCATGCTTACGCTCCAAAGTGCTCGCTGCAGGACACTGGGCTCCGGCAGGGAGGCAGCGACTCGGACCCAGCCTGCTCCCCTGCCAGCTTCCTACTCCTGAGGGGAGGCGGTGGAGACGGACACAGAGGCTGTGGGTGTTTCGAGATCCAGGAGGGACCTTTTTATAGCAGTCTTCCCCCAAAGACATCAGAGAAAGTTAATTCTCATCAGTTCTTTGTTTTTCCCTATATTTCAAACCCTTTTCCTAATTAAGTTCAACAACTCTTGTTATTTACGATGTAGCAGTGTCCCCTGAGCATGTCTCAGCAGGTGATGGGGCTGTGCAACGCAGCCCCTCAAAAAACTCCCGCCAGGAATGACAAGGGGGACACCACAGCTGGAACGGCCCACGCACATCTGGATGTGTAATTGCGCCGCGCAAATACACACTGTGAACGGCAGATGTTGCGGTGACGCCGAAGGGACGTGCGCCGGTCAAGGAAGTGGATAAGACGGCAGCGAGAGCGAAGCGCGGGCAGCGTCGGGGACGGCACGGTGAGGACCCCACGAGGACCTGCTGAGGGCTGACCTTGAGGAGCTTGGCGTGCAGAAGCAGCGTGTAGGCGGCCTCTGTGTAGTTGTCACACTCTCTGTGGAGGTCACACAGTTTGTACAAGTACCTGAGAGCGGGAAAGAAAAATTAAGGAGCCGAGATTCGCCTGGAATGCCAGAGTGTGTTCAGAAATAACTGCAGCATGCACAGTTACCGACTGCTTTTAATAACTCCCACCATTTATTTTTTTTTAACAGTTAGAGGTGTGACAAGCAAGACTGATACTGAGTATGTCTTGTGGTGCAACATAGTGTTTGTTCACTCTTTAGAGGGTCCCTCTGATATCACATTTAAGTTTGCAGGCGATTCCTCTACAACGGTCACCTATATTTACTTAAGTTCAAACACATAAATCCAGAAGAGGCTAAAACAAAGTATGAACTATGCCAGCAATAGTGGAGGACAGAGAGACATCAGCCCGGATTCCTTTAATCCAGTGTTTCCCAATCCGGTCTTCAGGGACCCACAGACGGTCCACGTTTTTACTCCCTCCCTACTCCTTGCCAGACAATCCACACTGGGGACTGATCTGGGAGGTAGCAAAAACGTGGACAGTCTGTGGGTCCCTGAGGACCGGATTGGGAAACACTGCTTTTAGCAATCCACTTAAAGCACCTGGTTCATGCTGAATAACTGGCCAGTCGGCAACAGTGATGGGTAATTTCAATGTCGACAAAGCAATCCTCTCTCTGAGCAGAGGCAGCCAATCACAGAAGAGAGTGAAATCCAGCCTCTTAAGTCACCTGGCTGACTATAGACTAGCACTGACCATTTACTGATCAAAAACACGGACATGGGCAGATGAACAGGTGCCTACGCACACTGAAGAGGGCACCACCCTGTGGCCACACACAGCACAGCCGTCAAAAAAGAAATTAACGATCGTCAATGAAGCAGATTGGGATGTTTTCATACCTTATGTACATCTCCTCCCTTTCAATCTCTTTGTAGAAGTTCTGGAGAAAGAATAAAACGCATCACCGCACAGGACAAGTATTTTAACGCGATTATTGTTTAAATCTCTATTGGATTTTTGCATGGGCACATAATAGAGCAGAACAGTAAACACAACATAACAGAATTAATCCAAACCATTGGTTACTGACCAAAAATCTACTTAAAACCCCACAGCCTTCCCCCACACCCAGTCTTTTACACTGATTCTTAATGCTAAGAACTCCGCCTTTCTGGGCATTTCCCCGAATCAGTTATACTGCAGTACGGGAAAAAGGGGCATTAAACACAGACATGAGTCCAAAAACTCGCTCCAGAGAACAGCTTCCACAAAAGAGAATCAATGTCGACGGCTGGAGAGATGGACCTCTTACAGATCTGATTACCTTGTAGCACGGCGCTTACTGTGAGGAACAGAAAATTAATTTCACCTAGGAACAATGGGGAATGCCCAGAGAGAGGACAGGCAAATCAGGATGGAGCACGGCTGATAAGACAGCCCAGAGGTAGCGGGGGACAGAGGCGGGGGACGGAGGCTGCCGTCAGCTCTGCTCACAAACTGAGCTATACAGCAGCGTTCCTTAGCCCGGTCCTCGGGAAGCCCGAGTCAGTCCAGGTTTTTGCTCCCTCCCAGCTGCCTGCACATCTCTACCAGGCATTCAGAGCCCTCAACTGTTTGGTTCATTCATATTGGTTTGGTTTCACTTGTGCTGGGTGCTGGCAGGCAGCAAAAATGTGGACTGTCTGTGGGTCCCTGAGGACCAGGTTGAGAGGAACAGGAGTATCGATGCATCTGCCCCAATAGTAAATACTATGGTAAACAATGTAAACCAACTCAATCCTGCCAAACGCTTCATTGACCAGATACTCATGACGGAACCAAATTCCAAGAGAAAACAGACTGTTTCGATTTTCAGATCCGGCGGTGCTTAAACAGCTGAAGACCTCAGGCAGTAACACACAGCATCGCACACGTCAGAGCCGAGTGCGCGTCCGGGCAGTCGAGGTGTGTGCGGGGTGGACGGCCTCTGCTCTCGGCCTCACCAGCACATTGACGGTGCAGCTCATGCGATTCTCCTTGTTCTCGTCGTGCATGATGGTCCTGTAGTCCAGCAGACGTTCCAGCAGCCTCACCACCAGCGTGACAAAGGTCTCGCCGTTCTTGGCCAGGTACTTGTGCTTGCGACAGTGTTCCTGAAGGCTGGGGAATATGGCGTGGCGGGGCACACCCTGGATGGTATACTAGTTTCTCACGGGGCACACCCTGGATGGTATACTAGTGTCTCACGGGGCACACCCTGGATGGTATGCCAGGCCATCACAGAGAACGTATTTGGACAATAAGGACATTTTTGAGGCAATTTTTGTGAGATGGACAACTAACATAGCTGAGGAGCCCAGGCTAACATCACTAGGAGGCCTCCGTCTGAAGGAGGCTTGAGCTATTTCTGTACCTGAAAGAGAAAAGTGATGTCACATCGATAACCCGCTAATCAGCACACAGGATGCTGGTGGCTAGGGGTGGATCTAAGTGTTGGCAGGGGCGGATCTAAGGGATGGCAGGGGAAGATCTAAGGGGTGGCAGGGGTAGATCTAAGGGATGACAGGGGTAGATCTAAGAGATGGCAGGGGTAGATCTATGGGATGGCAGGGGCAGATCTAAGGGTTGGCAGGGGTGGATCTAAGGGATGGCAGGGGTAGATCTAAGGGATCGCAGGGCCA
>JAODKF010000047.1:5610608-5623536 GCA_026779585.1 Mormyrus proboscirostris
GAAATGACACACTTTGACAGACATAATAGCATAATTTTACACCAGCATGATCAGTCAAACGTTACTTTCTTTGGCTGTGGGAAAAAACACATTTCAATGGACTTAGACAAACCGTAACTGTTGACTGTGGGAGAATAGAGTTTGCACAGAGGTAGAAAGAATAGCCAAAAACATTACGCAAGTAGTGATTGAGATGGAAAGTTGGGAGAATCCCAGAAAAGCTGGCAGACAGCCGGGCAAGTTGGGAGAGCTGACAGGTATGCATCACAGTTCCATTAGCTTCAGAGGAATGCACAAAAACATAATCCCAACTTACCGCAACATGTTACCACAGATTTATTTTAAAATAAACTGTTTTTGGCTGCCATAAAATGTATTGCATCAAATATGTATTTGGTCTCACACAGTGAAAATGACAACATTGATCTAATGTAATGTTTGTTTATTTTGGCATTTCTGAGTGTGATGGCACATGTTTGATTGGTGAGATGTGGGTGCGTGTATGACATCATGGCTTGATTTTTTGAGACATAAACAAAGCAAAAAAATAAAACAAATACATGTAGTGGTGAGAAAATAAACATAATTTTTTTCCTGTGGGATTTACTCAACAACAAGCTAAAACTACTCCCTCCTTGAGTAAATACAACAGAGTAAATGTAGCATGTTACTACTCACACCTGGCCTTGCATGTTCTACCCATGTTTGATTATTGTTTCATAAACCAGCTTTACACTATAAATGAAACTGGCTTATCAATACCCATGAAGAAAAAATCACAGATGAACTGGTTTCAGCACAAGCTCTACAGAGGTGAATTTCAGAACCTTGGACAGTGGCCCATATTGCCTGGCTATGGAACCATAACTAGGCCCACTTGCTGTCACCTGTCCAGAGTACAGGAGAGGAGGCAGGACGCGTTGATCACACTGTTTGCCCATTAATTTCCTTTATACACACTGATGAAATACTTGCTTACATTATGTATGTTATAATATTTTTGGCAAATGGTGTAAAACAATATCAGCACTGTAGATATTTTTTCTCTTTCACAGATTTATTTTTTACTTCCTACATGCCCTATATTATAGATCAAGGCTCTTGTTCTCACTGATGGATTTTTTTAATGTACTGCTGTGATTTTTCTTCTAAACTACTAGGAATACAACTTTTAAATGGCTGTCCTAATTCCCAGCAAAAGTGAGTACATGCCTGGTCACAGCTATCTAAAATCAAAGTTACCAGCTCAGGAAAAAAGGGGCAAAAACAAAACAAACTTTTTCTTTCCGTCACCCCAATTTTCACCGCCAGTGAATCCGGAATCGGCTACTGTTTTCTTTCTCGTTTTAGAATAATTATTTATTTTGACAGCTTAAGAGGAAGGAGAACTTTTTTATTGCCCATTAAGGCTGCAGCCAAAAGGCTCCGGAGCTTCTTTTAATGATTAAACTGAAACTGAAGTGAGTTTAGAGTCACTTAAAACCCCTTCATCTTAATTCATCCAGAGCACACTATCTATCTCTCTAGAATATATCATACATCATAGTGCTATCTAATGTCATTGTCTACCTAGGCTTTGAAATACAAAGGATATAACTGCCTAAAATGGTAAAAAAAAGGTCACCTCAAAGCACTAAATATCCTCACCATACCACACTTATCTGTTGAAATAAATGCCACACATTTCAACATGTTACTATGAAAACTGACAGTATCAGAGGTCTCCGACATGAAAGCACCATGTTGTGTGTCAGTCAGTAATTCACAAGGGAGAGGAATCCAGACTCAACGGCCGACACTGGTGGAAAAAAGGTAAGAACCTGCAAAGCTTGTACTCAGGGCTGGGGGCACGTTCAACCTGAGATAGGAGAATGATATTTTTGAAAAGACCCAAGGTAAAACACTTCTTTATTCAGTTTTTCACTCAGGCAGTGGTATGAAATTATTGACCTCATGTGCCAATAATGACAGCCGCAATGCACTCTGTTCTTGATGTCACTGATTTCAGTATTTCAGTACTGATGCTGCAGTATTCTTTCAATAGTTTTAGACCTTTGATGAATAAGCTAAAGAAAAAAAACAGAAGAACTTGAGTTCCACCCTTGTCTATTAAATGGACGGCAAAGGAGAAGGTCAGTTCCATTGCTCAGACTGGCAACTAAACTGTATAATTATGAAAACTCCAGAAAAAATGTGGCTGACATTTGCTGGACGCAACACATTTGAAGCATAGGAAGTTTTCACTTACAGATGAATATCAGTTATTTAATCAATTAATCACACAGCAACTACCACAGGACATCAAACAAATGAAAACTGAACAAGATGAGTTTTGCCAATTTAATATGGGGTGGCCACCAAGATTTCCTACACAGCTAACGCTATCAATTTAACAGACGGCTTGGCGGGAATATGAACAAGTTTAAAATGACACTGGATTCCCATGTGTTCTTTGACTAGTTTGCTTGATTCAAATATATTTCAGTGGTTTTGAAGAAACAGAGATCGTCTGCTGAACATGATGCTGCCAATACCCAGTTTTGAAGTGAAACTACTGATTTTCTGGGACCTGAAAACACAGCTGAAGGAGGCTATCCAAGGCGGTTGAAATATCCAGCTAGCTGCTGCTAGTTCTTGATAAAAATAATAATAATAATCCACAAAGACAACTACACGGACAGTTTTGACTGGAAATCTGAACGAAAAGACCCAAGATGGGAGAGTTTCATGGTAGTCTTGTGGTTTCTTCTGGCTTCTCGGGTTTTGATAGGTTGGCACCCTGTTCTGGGTTATTCCGTGCCTTGTGCTGAATGTTGCCAGGACCAGAATCTGGACCCTTGCAGTCCGGCATAGGACATTTATGGAGAAATGGATGGATGGATGGATGGATGGATGGGTGGCACAAAAACACTATACTTGAGGAGGCACAGATACTTAGTAGTAACTCAGTTACTACTGAAGTACAGATAATGAACAAATATAGTAGCTACTTGAGATAAAAGATGCATCATGATTCATTAATAATGAACAAACATGAGACCAGTATTTCACTTGGGTTATTCATTGCTTGCTCCTTCAGTAGCTCACAAAGATTCACAGAATTAACAGATACAGTAATAAATACAATAACTGCTTGAGATAAAAGATGTGTCACAATTCATTAAAGATCAAACACGAGATCAGTAAGCAACTATGACCTGGCCTTTGTGGTTAATGAATATGTAAGTACTGTAAGATCATAGTGCTTTATTACGTGTGCCTACTCAAGCAAAGTAGAGGGTGGTGCACTAAATAAAGAATTAGCAGGGATTTCAGAAGATAATTTCCTGGTCAATATTGAGGCTGCATGCTGAATACATTTTATGATGAATGGCAAAAAAAGTATCTCAGTTTGTCATGCTTATGCATATGTTACGATCACTTCACATGGTTATAAACTGTAACTACAGACTGTTTCCAAATGACTTTCTAACACAAAGAAAATGTTATATCCCGATTGTCCGTTCCTCTTGTGTGCCACGCCCCCTCATCAACCCCGTGTGGAATCCCTGTGTTCATCAGCTGTTTTGAGTTGTCCTTATTATGTATTTAAGTCCGCGTTTCAGTTTGTTTCCCCAGTCCAGTCATTGGATTGTCAGCGTGTATTGTTATGGTGTTTTATCGCATGGTTTCTAGCATTTTGTGCAATTGTGTTCCAATTAAAGTTTTTGCTCCACTCGTCAACTCCGTCTCGTGCTTCCCCGGTTCGTGCCTTTCTGTACATGACAGAAAAATAATTTAAGGTTTCATAATATTAACACATACACATATGTTCATTCATTGTACTAGCAGTGTTCTTGACTTTTGTTTTAAACTAATAATTGATTGAAAGCCATTACAAAACTGTCATGAAATAGAAAATTCCGCAAAAAGTCAACAGAGAACAGTCAATATTTAATCACCCAAGCACACGGACAGAAACTCATTTCTTTTACTTATACTATGTAATCCATTGTGTTTTGAATGTTTGAAATTAAGTTGCTGCAGTTTCAGGTATCATGTGCACATGTACTGTACCTCATGACAAAAATGTCAGAAAAACATTCAAATAAATGAAATAAGAATCCATTTCTGCACAAGAGTCAAACGTTAAATTCAGATGTGGCCCAAATGGGGCTGGTGAGTGGCTTGGTGAGCTAAATCTCTGTGCCAGTGATCAGAACATTGCTGGTTCAAACCCCCCGCCTCAGTAGAGGGGCATTGTACATTAGCAGATCCTGCACTGTGGACCCCACACTACAGCAAATAAGATTGGATCAATCAGGAGAAACATTCCTTCTCCTGTACTTGTGCAAGTGAAGCTTGCTCGTTAAATGTAGCTCAGACTCTTTTTTCCTAGACTGACTGCTGACCAGTTCTGCTCCACAGTCCGGCCATTGCATATGTAGGCAGTGAGTGGCTCGGAGGGCTAAGTCTCTGTGTTTGTGAGTAGAAGGTTGCTGGTTTGAGCCCTCTCATTGGTGCAATGGTCGCATGTCCATGGGCTCTTCATCAAGGTCTTTAATCCCCAGCTCCAGAGGTGCTGACCCTGTGCTCTGACCTCCAAGCTATGGAGAGCAAGATGGGGTTGTGCAAAAACACACTGGGCCAGATCCAGTTTAGAGTTCTACAGCAATTTCTGAACAACATTTGGCCTGCATCCAGTTCAGATTCATCTTGCTATTTGGGACAAGCAACGTGCTCCACCAAACAGAAACATGTGGATAAGGCTGCATATATACAGTCAGCAGACAGGATGAGTTGCTGAGTGGCATTTGAACAGGTAAAATGCAAACTAGGTGATTTTAAATGCGGTGGGATTGTTGGTGCCAGATGTGGCAGCTCCCTCATCCCAGACTCAGCCGCCTTCCGGGGAATTTCACGCACTACACTGTCAAGAGTTTACAGAGGGTGGTGTGATAAAAACCATCCGGTCAGGGACAATTCTGATACCAAAAACACTTTGTCAATGAGTGAGGTCAGAGGAGAATAGTGAAATTTTATCAAGGAGGCTAGAAGTGGATAAATAACAACTCGAGCTGTACAACAGTGCATCTCTGAACGCACAATTCATCAATCCTTAAAGTGGATGAAGTGGTTCCAGAGTGTTTTCATCACTGGACCCTTGAGTAAGGTCTTTACCCTGATGACTCCAGGGATCGGCTGATCCTGCTTTCTCAGTCGTATGCTGTTTATGATAAAAGCATCTAATAAATAATAACCGTGAAAAGGCTCTGGAGAAAAAATTGAGTACTAGCTACTTTTGGGTATCTAATATAAGCAGTCACTGAGTGCATTCATAAACCTAAATTCCCCGGTGGATTCAACATCCTGTACCAGGTTTTGGTTTATTTATAGACAGGAAAAAAATAAAAAGTTTTATGAACGGGTCTTCAGGCTAATCACAGGAAACTCCACCCTCTTCCTGCCCACTTGTCAAGTCCATTTATAAGTACAGAGGACAGCATTTCAAATGACATGTGAGGAGGAAATCAAGTGACAACATCAGCCACAGTAAATAAAGCTTGGCAGATAAAAAAAAAATGCTGAAGAAAAACAACATATAATTTAAAATAACTTCTAGATCAGGACTCTTCAAATCTGGCCATCGATTCCAAGTCCAGGCCTTGCTTTTGGTTCTCCCAAGCAGTTAGTTTAATAATTACTGGTTCTGATTGGCCACAGAGGCTTCATACCTGACTCCCAGGTAAAGGAAAGCTGTACAGTAAGCAGTGCTTGGCCTTTGATTTAAATAGCCCTGATCTAGATAACTGATGTTTGCAGGCTCTGGTCCCAAAAATTAGATGCACCATATCTAACATGGCTGAAGCTCACATCAGCTTTGACCTGCCCTAGCTACCAGAGAGAAAGTATCACCCTTCCTTCATTCGCCTGAAACTCATTCAGAGGTGGGCTGACCTCACATTTGTCAGGGATTGCAACGTTTTTTTTCCTGTCTTTAATGTATCATCCAACTTTAACCTATGAACTATCCTAGAAATGCCAGCTAAAATAATTGCAAATTATGGGTGAGATCGCATGAGTATTAGTTTGGTGCTGAGTGAGGCCTGTACTTTTACAAAGATTTGAGTAAAGTTATAAATGGTGGCAAAATGAACAATTATTCCTCCCTGGTGGGATTTCTGCAAAATAAATGAAAACTGTTCTGTATTCTGATAAAACACCATAATTCCCTTCCACAATTTGAATCTCTTATATATGTAGTAATATAAAATCATTAATTATTAATTTATTATTAAGTAATCATATTTAATGAAACATCACACAATATCAACTTCTTGAACTACAAAGCATATCACAAGGCAGTATAATATGATCCTAATTCTGAATAATTGCTACTTTAAGATTCATTATGACTAAATTACAGTCTGTGCCTGACCCTGCTGTGCATTTACTACACATTGAATAAAATTATTTCTTTACATGATTAGGATTTTAATTTGCACTGTATGCTCCTGAAGAAAATTATATTTGGTTGCCATGGAGATCTTTCATTGCAATCAATTACAGAATGTGTAGTGTAGTTTAAGCATATCTGAAAAGCTGCACAGAACAAGTGAGAAAAAAGTTACAGACCTGGCTTTACAACAGAACAATCTATCCATGTATCTTCCAAATGTGTATTCTGGTATGGACTGCCAGGTAGGACAAGGGTGAGGAACATGCTGAACAGAGTTCCAGTCCTTTGCAGGGCACATGCGTGGAGATACTCCCACAAACAGGCACATGCTAAGGGAAATTTGGACATTAATTAACCTAACAGCGTGTCTTGGACTGCAAAAGGAAACTGAAGTACCTGGAGGAAAACTGTATAACATAGAGAGAACAAAAACTCTCCACACAAAGAGAGCAGAAGCCAATGTCTTAACTTAAACGTGAACAAAATAAGCAATTATTACACTGGTTCAGAACTACATTGAAAGACATAGATACCGATCAGGCGTAATATTAAACCTGCCTGCCTAGTAATGTATTGGTTCCACTTGTGCCATCAAAACAGCTCTGACCTATTGAGGCATGGACTCTACAAGACCTCTGAAGGTGTCCTGTGGTAACCAGCACAAAGATATTAGCAGCAGAAAAGTTCTATAAGTTGCGAGGTGGGCCTCCATGGATTGGGCTTGTTTGTCCAGCACATCCCACAGATGCTTGATCTGAAATGAGATCTGGGGAATTTGGAGGCTGAGTCAACACCTTGAGCTGTTTGTAATGTTCCTCAAACATTCCTGAACATTTTTTTGCAGTGTGGCAGGTAGTATTATCCTGCTGAAAGAGGCCACTGCCATTGGGGAATACCATTGCCGTGAAGGGGTGTGTTTGGTCAGCAACAATGTTTAGGTAGGTGGTACATTAAGTAACATCCACATAAATGCCAGGACCCAAGGATTCCTCCCTCAGCTTGCCTTCAACCTATAATGCCATTCCCCAGGTAAATGATGCCCACACACTCATCTATACGTCACTCCCCACACACATCAGTGAGCCTTGGGTGCCCATGAACCCATTGCCAGTTTACTGGTTGGCCTTCCATGGACCACTTTTGGAAGGTTCTGACCACTGCATACCAGGAACATCCCACAAGGTTCAGGGTTCATCTAGCAATGTGGCCCTTGTCAAAGTCGCTCAAATCCTTTCACTTACTGTAGACCCTTACACACTTATACATATTGTGATTATCCAACTATACAGTGTATATTCACCCTTAATGATGTTCGGGATGTGGGTGTTCAGGGGTAAGATTTGCGTTAAAGCATCGTTTAACCCACTCAAAAAGTCACGCAGAGAGGACAAAAAAACAGACTCTTCTATTTTTTTTGGGCAGGGGGATGGGCAGGGGGGTTACTTACAGAATGAGTCATGTTATAATTCTCAACTGCCAGACAAACCATATGAGTCAAAACCTGACAATAAGCCAGGACAGAAGTTCATTAAAGATATCCTTGAGTGCTTAGTGAGAAGATATGGAGCTTGCACAAAGCAGCATGAGACATGGTCCTCTCTGTTACCCACCTAAGCGTGGGCAGTGTGCAAAGTGTAATTTGCACTTTTAGCAAATTTGCATAGAAAATGAAGCGGGCACACGTGACTGTATGTATTTTATTGAACATTTTCCATTTTCATGGGTGGTTTTATCTTATAGGCGCCGGAGCACACACTAAATCTGAATTGACTGAAAGTACCTTATATACTGTAAAACAAAATGTTTGTTAATTGATGTTACGTTAACTAGATATGGCATTTTATTAATGTTGGAGCAAAGGTCTAAAAGTGTAAACACCTTCGGCAATGTTGCAATCTTGTGTCTCTTGATGTGGACACATTCCATTAACCGGCCAGCCACTGCACTCACTGTCCACCTATAAAAAATGTGATGGACTGACATCATGTTCTTGGTGGGAGTCTATCGGCAGTTATAAACTCCCAACTGTTTCTATGACATTTTATAAATATAATGTCTGAAATTTCATGATTTTACTTTAAGATGCCACCCCCTATTAGTGCTGACAATTGTTGTCGTCAAGCGCTCTAGGTCTGTCAGTCATCACTGTAACAACTACTAAATTCAGGGCAATTGATTTTTAAACATTATTTTTGGAATGGCAACTTTTTTTTTTGTTTTAATTAAAACTTCTGAACACTCTCAAATAGGCCATCTAATCTGTTTATGGGTATTGGGGGCTTATGAAAAGGCAGCTGAGGATTTGGAAATGGAGGAGGAACGTTTGAAGTTGCACTCCAAATGGCCCTTTAGCTACCAGTGATGCTAAACTGAGGCGTTTTGGCCCTTTGAGGTAGATTTGGGGAAAGGGAGCTGATTGCATAGCTGTCAGACTGATGATCCACCACCTCGCAAAGGGGACAGCGACGCCCCATCTACTGCATAGCTGTTTAGGCTTTTAGTGTTTGTCACACGCCCGCAGGAATGGATTTCGGTTTGAGAAATAAGTGACTGTGCCAATTTGTGAATGTGAACCCAACCAGCCAAAGAAATGACTCATCGGTAACATCAAACCCTGTCTCAACCAAATATCTACTATCAAAATGTGAAGCACAAAGACACATATGACAGCAGTGACTATTTCCATGGCTTCTGCCTCCAAAAAGCCCACAATTTACAATAATTCAACTCTGACTGACATGTTGTGTGCAACAGAATGATGACAGATGTGTATGATAGCCAGTGCTGAAGTACTCCCTACACACACATTTCATCACTGTCAGAGAATCTACCAAGCACTTTTATTAAGCAGAATTTCCACATTGGTTCTGAATACTTTTCAGGTTTCCCTTAAGATCTCTGAGAAGAGCTAAAGTCTTTTGATTCGATTTAAGCAACAACTTTCAACATTTATTTTCCCCAAATCCTCAATAAAATATCTTTAAAGTTAGATGTACGGCCAGCTTTGGCAATTGAACCTGTATAAATAATATCACAAAAACCACATAGGCCTATCATTTCACGTGATAAGATGAAACCATATTTTCAGTCTTAAGGAATACATTATATAAATTATTCAAACGGCTCAAGACAATGTCTCTTAAATTAATGGTTGATATATATCTAATAGAATGGTTGCAAAACAGACCAGTGTTAAAAATTTCTTAGCTATACAGAGAAACTTGAATAGCGTCCTGTTGAACATGTTATTGATTTTTTCAGCTTAATTCTCAACCAATTTGATTAAGCATGCACCCTTGCAACCTGAACTCCTCTGTGAATTTCTTGCATAGTTAACCACTTAACTACTGGACTTTCAACGCAAGCTTCCCTGCATACTGCATGACAGCTGAACGCTCAATGCAGTGATTTGTGACTATATATCATTTTGATCGTTTTACAAAAAAATTTGTAAAAAACACTTACTTTCTTCCACTCAACGCTGCTAAGCCCCACAAAGGGGAGCTCCGTTATTGATATGATATTGATAATTAGTGACTTGTATCTCAATATTACAGATTGCTAATATTACAGATTCAAGTCACAGACGTGCATATTCTTTAAAATACAGGCTGACCCCGGCTGAAGCGCAGGGGCCTCAGCTAACCTTGTTCAATAAAGTGTGAATCCCCCCCTCCCCCGGTTGAGAACTTTTATCATTGCCAGCTTTACTTTATCATTGTCTTTATCTTTAGTTTATCATTGCCAAAAATTTTAGAGAGGCCTCAAACAGCTTAAATAGTCCAGTGATGATGTTAATGCGACACTGCACGGACGGGGCAGCTCCATTTGTGAAAGAAAAGAGCCTAAACTCGATTACGTTTGGAGGAATTCCATCTAAATCAGTGCTAAATCTCTAGAGTTACAGTCATCCCTCGCCACTTTGCGCTTCGATTTTCGCGGCTTCACTCTATCGTGGTATTCATTAAAAAGCTGATTGAGACAGTGAAAATGATACATCGCTACGCATCGGAAGCATCTTTGCTCTTCGTAATGAAATGTACAATAATAATAATAATATGATATTGTAACATCTAATATGCCTAATTTTCTCTTATTTTGTCTAATACATTGGGTAATACAAGTGTAATTGTCATGACCTGCTTGTACGATCCTCTTCTGTGCCACGCCCCCTTATTAACCACATGTGCAACCCCGATTGTAACCAGCTGTTTTCTGTCAGTTTGATTCGTCCGGAGTATTTAAGTCCACGTCAGAATCGGTAACCCCAGGTGTGTCATTAATGTTTTGATGTTACATGTTCCTGTGTCCTGCATTTGGAGTGATTCCAAATAAACCCTTCAATCCTGATTCCATGTCCAGCAATCATAACAGTAATGGTGACTAAAGGCTGTTATTTCATGTCTAGAGAGCTCTAATAATGTAAAAAAAAACTGTATTTAGAAGGTTGTAAACAGGTTTTCTATGCTCTAACTATGAAAATATTCGATTTATAAATAAAGAATCCTACTTTGCGGAAATTCACTTATCATGGTAGGGTCTGGAACTGATTAACCACGATAAACGAGTGCCAACTGTAAGACTGTCCTGTTGGATTAGTGCGCACACTACAGTGCATACTATAACTAGAGTGCATACTATAGCATGCATATGTTAGCAGGACTGTCCTTCAGCACAGTTTAAAGTTACACTGTTCAGATTAACCATTCACTCAAAATTTGCTGTAATTTGTGTGGGAATACCGTTGTATAAGCATGGTCACTAACTCTGCCTCATGTGACGTGCACCAAAACTAACACTGCATCCTGGAATACACATCGCAGCATCTGGTTAGCAGTTAATGAAAATGGATGGGAGTAATTTTTAGGTTGACTGATCATAATTTTCCTGCTTGTGTCCCCTAACGGATTTCTTTGTACAAGCATATTCCTCGGAATGAATCATCGGTCGATTCCATCAAGTCAGCTCACCAATGTGAAACGCATAAGAGGTGTTGCTATTTTCTGCTCAAGGAGAAGCCAACCTCCTTCGTTCTCGCTGCAGAAAACCTGCTTTTCAGATGGCTAAGCATTTTCAGAATGATTTTTATTGCTCTTACTGCGTATTTATACAATAATTTCCTATTTTAACATCCCGCCCCCATTCTCACTTTTGATGGACGCTTTGAATCTTTGCAGTCCAGGCAGGAACAGAACCAGGTCAAGATTCGGATGGTCCTTAGCAATTTGGATTCACTTTTCTCCATTTCCAGGAATTGGGTTAACAATGAATGAATGAACGAATGTAGAAATGAATGATAACACTCTAAGCATTTCTCACACCCAGTTTAACATTATTGTCCTTTTATACAAACTTTGTTTTTTTAATTATACAACTTGCTCCAGTCTGGAAAGAAAGTGGGAAGTTACTGTATTATGAAGATTTACAATGGTAGCAAATACATTTGTGAACTATTCCGTGTTCTAGAAACAAATAGAATAATGTTATATAAATGATAGACTATAAGACATAAAAGGGTGGCAAGCTGCTGCAATGTTTAGCATCGTTGTCTCACACCTCTGGGTTCAGGGTTTGAGACTCTGCCGTAGCTCAGTGTGTGGAGTTTGTATTTTGTCATTGAGGGGTTTCCTCCCAATTGTCCACAGGTGTGCCCTGTGACGGGTTGGCACCCCATTCCGGGTTGTTCCCTGCCTTGTGCCTGGAGCGTATGGGGTAAGCTTGAGAGCCCCTGGAACCTCAAACAGGGCAAACAGTTACAGAAAACAGTAAAATGTAACATGCAATTGATACTTTATTGATCCCCGTGGGGAAATTCTCTTTTCACACCTCTCTCTACTTGCTCCTTTTTGTAGAGTAAGCTGTCCATGAAGGGCAGCCACCTGTAGCGGCGCCCAGGAAGCTGGGGGTTAAGGGCCTTGCTCAGGGATCCACAGATGTGCTGAGGCTGGGTTTGAACCGGCAACCTTCTGGCTACAGGCACAGCCCACTGAGCCATACACTGCCCCAAAATACTTGAATAAATGAGTATAAGACATAGGATCAATGAATTCTGAAAACAGTACCCAGGGTATATGATTGGCGGTTTCTACAAATGGCTAAGCTGCTTGTTAAAATGCACGTGCAGTCAGTTTATGTTATTTGCTGCAAATTTCCACGGACAAGCCCGCTTGAAAGAATAAAACACGGGATATGCAGTGACCTTTCGGCAAGGGTTCATGGAAGTTGTTTTGGATGTTGATACATCGGCTTTTTCATTTTTAGGCAAATGAGTCTTGTGATCTCGTCCTGTACGTTAAATTCCGCTGATTTTTCCCACAGGGCCAGGTGGGTACAGGGAGAGTTGCAGGCACACCCAGCCTGAGGATTTCTCAAGGAGGCTGTGGGGATTCCCACCCCCATCCATCCATCCATCCATTATCTCCCGCTTATCCGGTCGGGTCGCGGGGGCAGCAGTCTCAGGAGGGAAACCCAGACTTCCCTCTCCCCGGC
>JAODKF010000047.1:5623636-5641610 GCA_026779585.1 Mormyrus proboscirostris
GGGGGTAAGGTACACCCCTGTAGCTCATTACTACACTAATTATTCCAAGGGGCACCATGACGCAATTATAATGATGTGGCACGCCACAGACCATACGAATCTCAGCCATTAAGTGACACTCACATCTTCTGGAAGAGGACCTTGTACTGCTCGTCACCGCGGCCGCCCTCCACCTCGTGATCCAGCTTGGTGATGATCTCGTTCTCGAACTGCAATTAGGAGGAGCGAATGCAAATAATTAGCCGGGCTCGTTATCCGTTTCATTAGCAGAGCAGCTACCCGCCACCCACGTCTCTGGGGCAGCGTTGGGTTTAGGGTGAGGGGGATGGGATCAGCTTCGCTTCATTTTAAGGTGCCACGACCGCGAGCTCTGGCTAATCTATTAATTTCCACTTATGGGTACCCACTGGGTCAGGGAATTAGCGAGGTGGCGGGGGGTGGGCAGGACGGTAGCCCACAACCAGCTGTGATTCCCCGCCTTTGCCAAGGTGATGGGGCCATGTCCCTCCTCTGCTTAACAAACCAATTATGAAGCAAAGGCCAGTAGTGGTAAGCTGGATAAAATCTTACGCCCCCCCCCCACCCCCACCGTGTTGATGCATCGTGCTGAGAAGGCTGCAGTGCCGTATCCAGCAAGCTGTGGATTTTACATGGTGGGGGGGGGGGTGAGGGAGGTGGCATAGGCTTGCCTGTAACAGAAAGGAGGTCAATCCAATGTAAAACCAACCGCATCCGACTGCGGGGGAAACCCACGAAGGCTGCCTCAGGGATACAGTGCAATCTCACAACAAAGACTCTCTCCTGCTGGCTCCGGAATGCCGAGATCCGGAATCCTGCCTTTGAGAGGAAGACGGACGGATCCCAGGGGCCGGCCTGCGCTCAAAATTAACCGCGAGGAGCCTCGCCGACTACGGGATCCACACAGTAAAGGCGGCGGGCTGGAATTAATTTTACCAGATGCCACAAAGAGCATTAATGGCCTGGGATGCACTTTAATAACAGAAGGGCTTTTGACCAATCAGACAGCATCTCACTTGCAGGCAGCTTAACAGGGGAAATAGACACAGAGCAGAGCAAACTGCCAGTATCATGGGGATCTGGCTTCCCTGAAGAACACTGCATAGAGCGTGCAGCACAACCTCCAACCGCAGGTCATCTGACTGATCTCATTTCAGGGGATGTGACCTAAAACTGCAACGCCAGCAGTTCCCCCTTAACCAGCTGGCTTGGGGCCGCAGGGCGGTAAAGGCACGAAGGTGATGCCAACACCGACCCGCTGGAAGCTGCGGGTGATGAGGAACTCGCACTGCATCATGTCGAAGAAGATGGGAATGGTGGCCTTGCGCAGCTCCATTTCCGGCACCAGTGTCATCTCCAGTATGGGCCCCACCATCTCCGGGATGAACTTGATCTTGTGGGGACCTGTGTGAGAGCAAACCCACGACCATGAGATGGGTCATGCCCCTTAGGGGCCCCACCCTGCCCACACAGGAGAAGCTGCTGACAAAATGGCGGCCCAGCCCTCCGTGTCATGATGCACGACTGGGTCGCCACATAAGGCATGACCATAGCATGACACCCCTCTCTCTGACACGCTCAGCCCTTTGCTGCAGGTACAAATATGGTTTGGACCCTATTAATTCTATTAATACATGTATATATGCATTTTAGAGCTTTGACTAATTGAGAGGATAAATTAGCTTATTGCCTCAAATCCTGTGCGAGAAAAACTGATCAGATGGACGGACATTTCCGGATATCGTAACAGCTGATATTGATGGGGACGAGGACGACCAGGCTTACCCAGGTTATACCACATGTCTCGGATTTCAAACCCAATCTGCCGTCTCATGTCTTGGTACCTAAAAGACAAAAGAATGACGTAAGTGAATAAAAGAGCATGGAGTGCTGAGCAGGCTGGTCAAACGTCTGAGGAGGGGGGGGCCCCGAGTGTGAATAATTCTCGCAGGATCACATGATCAGCCCCGCCCAGCTTAAAAATCCTCCAGGAGCCCAGTGACCTGCACTACGAAGCGGGGTTACTGGCTTATCGGGGTAACTTGTCGGATTCAAGGTACCACAGTTTAAATGGACTTCATATTTGTTCACTTAAATTTAGCCTAGACTACCTTAAATCCGATAAGCCAGTAACCCTGCTTCATAGTACAGGCCCCAGGTCACATTCTAATGTATGAAAAGCAGGGCAAACCCTACACCCACCCAGCAATCGGCTCCCCTACGCATCACTCAGATGGTACAGCCCAATTCCCGTCAATGGACTTTAGCTGCGCCCAGCTCAGTTGAGGAGAGAGAAAAAAAAATAATACTAAAAGAATATGTGGAAATTTAAATGACCCCCCCCACCTTCATTTTTATAAATGACCTCTGACCCCCCAATTGAGAGCCACAGCCGCATCCTGACACCTCAGATGATTCCTGTCCCCAGAAAGACGCTGGGATCCGGTGAGATGGATGGTGAGGAGCATATTAAACTTAATTTCACTGAGAGGAAACTAACTCTGTAGAAATCTGGCCCTGAAACATGAATAATAATAATAATAATGCCGGACAGACGGGTGCTTTTGTGCATTCACTGACACTCGTGTGCGTTCAAAACAAACAAATTAATAATGAATTGATACGACCCCATTATGCTTCTCAACCACTATGGCACACGATATGACAGGAATATTAAAAGCCATCTCCCTGCCTTATTCATTTTAGCGTAATTACTCTCTGTCGGGTCCCTTTCAATAAGTGAGCTGGGTGTGTGTGTGAGTGGGGGGGGGTCCCTTCTGTAAAAGGTGTCAATAACAAGCGCATGCACAGAGTCTTAATGCGCTGCAAGATGGCCACTGGGCCTTACTGTATGTGAGAACCACGCTGATGCCTTGGGCTGGCTGGACCGTGTGGGCCAGGACATGCTTGTGCTTTACATAAATAGCAAGAAGCTGACATGATGGTGACAATTGTTTGAAATCCATGACAGCTGAAGGCCGGGTCTGGCTCCCTCTGTGCGTGTTTTTCTGCATGCACACAGCATGTGGCTGTTCTTAGATTATGCACTCCATGTGTATTTTGGAGGGAAAAAAAATATATAATGCCCACACTAACAGACTTTACTTACACAAAAACAAATATTAAAATTAGCGATTCTGAAGTTAAATTAAAATTCCACACTGAACAAAGAAGCCCAACAGCATAGTGAGGGTGGGGGGAGTTTATGAACCCCCTCTGTGCACAGAAATGATTTCTCTTAAACGGCACCTGGATCTCACCTTAAGCAGCAGCGTGTGAGTGTGCTGCTCCTGCTAGTAAGGCGTGTACAGTAACAGCACTGGGAATGGCAGCCTCACAGAAGAATAGAGGCTTCCAGTCAGAGAGATCTGGCCAGATTGAGCTCACGTCGGCGTTTATCGTGAACGGGGGCCATAGCGCCCCACCCTGAGGATGTACGCTAATAACGTGGAGATAAACTGGCAGAAGGTGACCCTGTCACATCTTAATCGCCATTTTGATGGCCACTTTGAAGCTGCGTGAAGGGAGGGGCATGCGACAGGCCAAGCCGAGCGGCGGAGAACCTCGGTGGGTGGATGGCGGGAGGGACCTAGACCGCCGAAGGGAGGTGCGTTACACGGAGACGGGTCCTTAGCGACGGGCGTCAGAGGGAGGCGGATGCACCGTACCACGATAAAGGAAAGTAGGGGAAAAGCAGAGTCTTCAGGAGAGTCAATAAGGAAGCTGGTCCGGTTCCGACGCATGGCAGTGCTGCATAGATGCAGAATGTGACACTGCATGTGACCGCACAGCCAGCGAGGCACAATCGGCCCCCATCTATCATGACTGGCAGGGTTGCGGGTCGCAGTGCCCAATACAGGAGCTCCCCAAACCAAACAGAAAGAGCAGAAAGTCTCACACACAGCTGTGACCTTAACACGAGCGCCTAACATGAGCAGGGATGGGACATGGAAAGGCAAGAAGCTGAGCATGGCGCAGAGACCAAGAGGAGGCGGCGATGACACTCACTTCTGGAAGATCTTGGCCCGCTTGGCACTGGAGAAGTTCTCCAGCTGCAGGGACTCCTGAGTCAGGAAGGCCACCGCTAGGTGGAAGTAGTTGTTCCAGAGCTGAGGAGAGGCAGGAGGTGCGGAGAGGGTGGAGAGGGGGACTTCAGAATGACAGGCACACTTACCCATAATGCCCTGCACACACATACACACACATCTATTAAGAGGAAGCAGCAAATATCACAGTGATTACAGGAACTCCTGCTGTGGCTGTGAACAAGGGACTACTTATGCTGTCCAGCTGCATGAATAGGCAAAACAAAAACTGGCATATAAAACCATAAACTGTACTGTCTCTCCTCTCCTGCTGAAGCCTGGCCTTATCCATACTACTGGAGGCAGGTAAGGAGATGGAGCAGAGAATGAACTTTAAACCCTGGGGCCTCAGGACACCACAGCGCCCTCTGGGGACACACTGGGGCAGGAAAATATCGGTCCCAAGGCATCTAAACCTCACATTCCTCTCTACGGCTCTCAAACAGGAAGCCAGTTCTTTCAATATAATCCAAACTCCATTACGAGCTCCTTGGTGACGTGTCCCGTTGTCAGGGACACAAAAAGCGAGTTACATGACATTTGTGATATTGTGTTTCCCTCAGAAAAGGAAAGTGGACAAGGGATCCTGGGTAACTACAATGTAGAAACCAGCTGTTCCACATGCAGTATGACAAGCCCAAGCCTTAATCACTTCAACCCACCAGCAGACAAGGAGGAAAACTCCCCTAGAGACCCAGAAGAGCCACAAGGCTCTACAGGCTGATTCCACCTGAAAGAACGTTCAGATCCATATGAAGGTGAGACAAATGTGTCTTTCATAGGTTTCCACTGATCTAATGACTAAAGCCGCAAAGCATCATGTCTCCGTGAGAAACCCAGGCCGCTCGTTCCAACAGAGGCACTAGAACAGGGAGACACCTGGAGCTTACCTGGAGCTCAAAGCTGGTCTGATCCAAGAACCTCTTGTTCAGGACGGCTGCATACTGATTGAGGGCCCGCAGGAAGACTCTGGAAGACCGTGGGGGGGGGGGGCTGATTTAGACCCTTTCCAGTCTTCTGGCAGCTTGAGAGCTGTTATCCAGCACAAAGATGGACACCTGTCTCAGTCTCATTCCCTGCTTAATGTACTGATCCAAGGGAACCAAAAGTGCTTGTTGCTCGCTTCAGAGGTACAATACAGAAAGTAAAGTTTACCAGACTCTCCCGGAGCCCTATAAGCAGCCCAGGGAGGGTATGAATCCGCGTACAATCATGTTTATTCATCACCGCACAAGACATCCTCAGATCACCTTAAAACTCCAACAGATAGGAAGACTAGAACAGCGATCAAAGAAGCTGGGAAGGGGGGCAGAATGGAACAGAACGCCTGCGGAGGTGAATGCCATCAATATGGCCTGCCAGAAGACCCACCCTAAGTGACAATACAACTGAAGTATTGACAGGAAACAAGTGACGGCACACGGCGTTCGCCTGACATCAGCATCTTCGTTGCATCCAAGAGTGGTGCAGGAAACTGCAGCCCTGCCTTAACTGCGTTTACCGCCTCCCTAAAAACAGGGGGCACTGAGCGTTACACGCCAAGTGGAACACACTTAATTAACTGGGGAAACAACATGTCGCAGTCGACCCGGGCTTCCTTAAAACAGCCTCTTTTGCGCAAAGGGCATCTACGCAGTCAATTCGAATAAGACACAGATAATAAACTTAATTGCCGCTCTGACAGTGGGCAGGCATTAACTAAGTGATAAATGAGTTTGGACCACAACTGATTAAGCAGGTAGGGAGGTGGGGGAGGGGCATGCACTGATGAGGCGGCTTTTTGATTTGTCGCCGGCAAAGCCTGCTTATGCTCTACTGGTAGAGCGCCAAAACCCAGGCATTGATTTTCCCTTATATGAATTTTAGAGTGGCTTTACTCACACACACCTGCGAAGACACACAGGTCAGATAAACATGCGTGGCTAATGTCTCTCTTGAAATGTGCAGGTACCTTCTTAATTAGTTTGTGATAACACATTGCCCAAAAGGCCGATATTGGGAGGGACACTGGGAACACACCTGGATGCAGCAGTCATGTTAAGCAAACAGCAAGGTATCGTATTCACTGACTGAGATAACGGCATTTACGACAAACTCTGGAGAGGTCCTGAGAACCACGACAATAAACATGCTGGAACAAAGCACAGCACCCGAATGACCCTCTGCTGGCTAACGTCTCTAAAACACTCCCAAGGGGATCTTCATTTGGGGCATTACCCATCTTACAGCAAGGATACGGCCTGGCAGCAGATCGTAAACAGGGATGGGCTGGGGCGAGCCTGAAGGGGCTGAGATGCAAGCAAGCAAGAGTCTCGAGATGGTAAATGGACTGCATTTATATAGCGCTTTTCTACTCCTACGAGTCCTCAAAGCGCTTTACAAAACATGCCTCACATTCACCCATGCACACTAACATTCATACACCGGTGGCGGAGGCTGCCATGCAAGGCGCCAACCTGCTCACGGGAGCAATTAGGGGTTCAGTGTCTTGCTCAAGGACACTTTGATGGGGTCAGGAGGAATCAGGCCTCGAACCTGCAACCCTCTGGTTGCCGAACGATACCACTACCTCCTGCACCACCATCTTCCCCAAGTTCATTGGGTGTTAGTCATTTACTTCGGCAATAAGACGACATTTAACACAACTGCTCCCGCCCCCAGCAACTCTGTAATCGTTTAGTCGGGTTTTAGCGATGCAGTGACAGGCGGCCTGTGTTAAGTGGCATTACCGCTGACTATTATGTCACAGCAGACATCAATCAGGTCATGGTGCGTGGCCCCACTGTAGCAGTCTGGGTGTCCCTGGGCCCTTGGGGCCGTCGAACATCCCCACACGGTGATGGCTACGAGGACTGATGATGACACTTCGGCTCTGAAGGCACTACAGATAACTGGCAGATTAAAGCAGGTGGGGGGAAAAAGTCCTCGCGCCGAAGAAACACCCCCACTGCGTTTGGTTCTGAGAGACAAAGCCTGCCTCTCCGGGGGTGGGGGCAGAGAAGATATAGCACCTGCCCCACCCGCCAGGCCAAATACAGCAAACACAGATGGTGGGGTAATGAGTGATTTGGCGATCAAAAGAAAGCCTGCAAGGGAAAAAAAAAAAAATACAAAAGATGAGTGAAGAGGAGGTACATTGAGTGGGAGGGCGAAGGGGCGTTGGACAGCTCAGCTCCTGAGAAGATGCATGCCAGCGACAGCCATATGCAGAGCGCGATTAGCGGAGCAGGCTAATCGAATGATGACCAGACACACCTAAGCACCCAGGGACAGGTGGCATCAGATAGAGTTTGGAGCAGGACGTGATTTTTAAAATAAAAACCCCAATGTGGAATTTTTTTGGGGCCGTCTGAGGTGACGGGTATCCTGGCATTCTGGGTAATCGCCATACAGAAAGCCTCACGTCACTTTTCAGCTGCTTCATAGCCGCATGCACACCTTTCATACCCCGCGCTTCCGTGACAGTTTGCGCCAAGGGTCATGCTAGCTGAATTATTAACCGGCTTCTCATGGGGTGAGTAAGGCAATAACCCGCGTTTAAGGTTAGAGGTCAATACTTCAATGCTAATGCTTTTCATGGCAGGGAGGCGGGGGGCTTTTCTGGTGCAATGCGGCTGGGAAATCCTCTGGTTCTGTGTTATTCCGGTGGATTATGGGAAGACCGCCTCCCATCAGCTTGGGCAGGCTCCAACCCTGAACGGCAACATTAATCACTGAAATTGTGTAACATTTCTATGAATATTTAACACTGATTTAATATTGAATATTGATAACCCCACAAGAGAGAACGACATGCCTTCGGTTACCTACTGCACGGCTCTATATGACACATTCCACATACTTTCAGGTGAAAACACGACTGGCACACATTGCACTACACCAGCTTGTGTTTTGGTGCCTTATTTTTTTTAATAATGGGAAAAATGAGGAGACAGAGGCAGGCCGGTCACACTCCTGAACTGCTAATGTAACTTCAGGCTTGCTGCATGGGCAGTGCATGTCCGCGTTCATCCGTCTCTTTCTGCCACATCACACTCACCTTTGCAGCTGATGCCTTGCCACAAAGAAAATCATAAGGTAATTTTCAGTCTGATTGGATGCAACATGTTGCCAGAGTGAACCAAGTACGAAACAATAACAGGTGCGGATTGTGCTGCTGATCGCCAGCATTCCTGGCCCCTGCTCTATCTATTCACATCTAAAACTGCTTCCCTCCTCGCATCGAGCTACGCATGTTTAATGCTGACCTTGACCTGATTGCTGATCCATGTGTTTCAAAGAAATCTTCTCCCGTTGGACCGTTCCGGAACATTCCCCCTCGTCTTCCACGCGAGCACCGTACGGCGAATACTAATGTGGAGGCGAGCGAGTCGGGAGGCCAAGCTGCGGGACTCTGGCCCGGTCACTCACCTCGTCCTGCATCACCTGCTGATCCGACTAAAAGGGATCTGCAGATTGCCTGGGTGCCTGTCAGTCAAAAAGATTGGGCCAGAGGCAAAACACTTGATAAAAGGGGACTGGGGTGTTTTCGGGAAAGGTCTAGGGATTGAGCATGATGCTCACAGGGTCTGTGGTCAGATGATGTGGGGTCTGAAGCAGTGGACAGTATACAAGCCCAGAAAAGCTTCTTTTACCGAGATCAAGGTGGGGGGGGGGGTGTAAACCTCACTTAAATGTTTTTCCTATAATTTGTATCTCCAGTGGCATGGTCCATTGTAGGCCTTCTGCATGAACTTATGCAAGCTTTCTCGAAGGACTGCAGCGGAGGCCGGCGACATTCCGACAGCCTCCCTGGGCAGTGCTTCAGTTTCACAGAGAATTCCCGCTCAAACCGATTCACTCACAGGCTGCAAGTTTTCAGGAGAAAGCAGAGCTGCTCGAAATTGAGGATGGGACGTTCTCGGGGGGGGGGGGAAGGGGGAGGGGCACAAGGCGGTAACAAGAAGAAAGGGATCAGCGCCATGGGACATTAAACAAAAGGACGGGGGGCGTGGGGGGGTCTTTAAATGTAACACAGTTATTCAAAGATCATCGCAACCAGCCGGAAAGACCTATTTTTAAATTTGCGGTTATCTTGTACAATTGAAGTTCATACATGCAACATTTCAATACACAGAGAAGCACTCCAGAGGATCAGGAGCGACTGTTAAAAGGGTTCTGCAATGCTGAGGGACTCAGAAGCTGTCAGGCAGCCCCCATCTTGGTCGGGAGCGTGGGGGGGTGAAACGGCATTTAAACCAATTGATCTGGCAGAGATATAAGAAACAGGCTTCAGGGGCACCGGAAAAGACAAGAGGCAAGGAGCGGATGGATCTTAATGAGAAGATGGGCAGATTGCAGAATCGGAGCGGCACCAAGGGAACGGCTGATCAGAGTTGGCGGGTTTCTAAAAGTGGCCAGGCGCCCGCCGCCTTGGACAGCTCCCCGCCGATAATGGCCCTGGCAAGGGAGACATCCACGCCGGAACAAGACTCCCCATTCTGCACTGCCCCCCATCGAGCCACCCATCCCACCTCTAACACACCAGATCATCAGGCTTTAAGTGTGGCTCTGAAGGTGGTTACCCTTCAATAAGCGCCATGTAGACCTGCTTTCTCCCTGCACACCACATTCCATTCAATTTATTTATATAGTGCATTTTCACAATATTACACTGTCTCAAAGTGCATTACATTGTCCCTGCCCAAAGCACCATGAGATCAAGCCAGGTGACAGCAGACAGAAAAATTTTAGGAGGAACCAGTCATACGGGGAGCCTAACCTCCTAAGCTGGGAAAGGAAGTCCTGATTTATAAAGTAAAACTGTGTAAAGCCCATGAATCAATTCAGAAGATCCAGGATAGGCCGGGGAGCTGCTTCCTTCAGCAGGATGGAGGGGCGTGCATCTACATCTGAGTCATAAATCTGTCCTGAAGCCACTCAAACTCAGTCATCAGAAGACAAGATGGACTCTAAATCCTGAGGCCGTTAACCGGCAACTTTCAATGGCAGATAGACTCACCTCCCAGAAGGTGTGTCTTTCCAGCCGATCTGATAATGCAGATCCACAACCTGTTGCTGATCGTTGGCACGTGACAGCAGAGGTTCTCGAGAAGTACGGGTCGCTGTCAGTGTCCCGCTCGTCAACGCCGGGCGCACACGAGCAGGAATACATGGCAGCTCGTTACGGGACAGCAGTAAATCACGGTAAAGAATGGCCATGCCATTAAGCTCATGCAAACGAGCCTCTGCCCGTATGTCATCGCCGCTGCTGTCAGCCACTTAACTGGGAAATGAAGCAGAAACCGAACCCAAACAATAATGACAATGAGGCAAGATTTCTTCTCTTTTTTTAAACACCTTGTAATTGGACTCTGGCCACATTTCACCTTAATGGCTACCTGACAGCGGGCTCGTCATGGACTAGGGCCCGGCCCGCATTGCAAGGCAGAGGCAGAATTAAAGGATGAGGAGAGAGAGAAGATACAGAGGCAGAAACTCTGGGACACAAGCAGGCTTTACAGCAGAGCTCAGCAAGTGAATAATCCTCCTGAGACCCAGGGACAAAAAAAATATTATTATATTGATTAAAGTTTTGATTTGACGGGGAGAGGAAGTTGGCCAGGTCACACCCCCGCATGCGATACCATCTTAAAGCCCTCAGCGTCCACTTTAAGGAGCG
This sequence comes from Mormyrus proboscirostris, assembly GCA_026779585.1. Classification (NCBI taxonomy): domain Eukaryota; kingdom Metazoa; phylum Chordata; class Actinopteri; order Osteoglossiformes; family Mormyridae; genus Mormyrus; species Mormyrus proboscirostris. The sequence continues at coordinate 5,634,401 of JAODKF010000047.1, forward strand.
GCAGGAGTTAACCAAACAGCATGTACATTATGAGATATGAGCTAAAATAATGTCCTCTATAGAGGACAAAAAAAGAACTGCGTGATCTCAGGAGAATAAACAGACAGCAGGGGAACAACAAGATGAAACAGGACATGAGGCACAAGGGCAGCAGTTAAGTCCCATTGGGTACTGTTTCTGTACCCTCCTGCTATAGTTTAAAACAGCGTTTCTCATCCCAGTCCGTGAGGACTCCTAGCCGGTCTGCATTTATGCTCCTTCCCAGCTTCCCGCCAATCAAGAACACAGAATACCTGGGACAGGTGTGGGGGGAGCTGCAACGTAGCCAGACTAGGAGTCCCTGAGGACTGGATTGAGAAGCACTGCTTTGAAAGACAGCTAATTAAGATAAAATCCAGCCATGTAAATCCCGGCACCACGTACCTTAACTACCCCGACATGTTAATCTCGATCTAAATCATATCAAACTGACCGCCCCGTTAATTACCCATAAACAAAATTAATCTCTCGCACTCGGTGGCATCAGCGCAGGTGTACGCCGTTGCCCATGGCGTCAGGGCTGAACAAGCCCGCCTGTGGCCCCTCCGAGTAGCATTAGTGAGTGTAAGGCGCTCGCTCTCACGAGCCCTCGCTCCAGGGGCGTGTGACACGCTTAGCGGCTTAGCGGAGGAGAATGACTGCTTTCTTATGCACGCAGTGAGCTTTAATTAAGCTTCTGATGGATGGAGGGAGACAAAGAGGCGTAATTGAGTTGCCACTTTAGCTTTTTTTGTGCAAAAATTACAATACAGACCATCTGTACTAACGTGCAAATGCCACTGAGTGAGGGGGGGGGGAGGGGAGCTCGCTGAGTTTCAGCCATTACTGCATGTTCTTAGAGAGGCAAGCTTTCTGCGGTCTGTACGTGTACCCTCAGGCAGGTCCTTCTACAGTCTGTACTCACATGTTCAGTGAGGCAGGCTTCCTGCAGTCTGTACCTGCACATTCTCAGAGAGGCAGGCTTCCAGCGGTCTATACTTGAACCCTCTGGTAAACGCAGGCTGCCCTGTAGTCTGTGTATCCACACACTTTGAGCGGCAGACCTCTTCCGGTCCGCACCTTCTGATAGAGGCAGGCCCTCCCGCAGTCAGTACCCGCACATTCTCAGAGAGACAGGCTTCCTGTGGTCTGTACCCGTACCCTCTGATAAAGGCAGGCCATCCTGTAGTCTGTACCAGCACCCTTTCAGAGTGGCAGGCTTCCCGTGGTCTGTACTTGCACACACTCAGTGAGGCAGGCCTCCCATGGTCTAGACCTGTAGCCTCTGATAGAGGCAGGCCTTCCGTGGAGTGATCCCACAAATTATGAGACAGGCAGGCTTCGTACAGTCTGTACCCAAATGCTCTCAGAGAGGCAGGCTTTCAATAGTCTGTACCTGCAGATTCTAAGAGAGGCAGGCTTCCCGTGGTCTGTACTTGCACGCTTTCAGATAAGTAGGCCTCCCTTGTACTGTGCCCGCACACTCTCAGCGAGGCAGGCCTCCCATGGTCTGAACCGGCACCCTCTGATAGAGGCAGGCCTTCCGTGGTCTGTAACTGCACGGTCTCAGAAAGGCAGTCCTCACACAGTCTGCACCTGCACACTCTCAGTGAGGCAGGCCTCCTGCAGTCTGTATCCACACGCTCTCAGAAAGGCAGGTCCCCAGTAGTTGGTACCAGTATGCTTTTAGGCAGGCCTCTCACGGTCTGGAGCTGCACTGTCTCTCAGAGCTTCTTGGCAGCATTCATCTATCACATTCCTTGGATTTCATGCACGTCCACACAGGGTAATTAAAGGCAGACATGAACTTTCAGAATGACGCCAGCAAGAAAAACTACTGATTAATTGCTCCCACACGCTTTAACCAGCCATGGTTGTCGCATGACAGTCAAAGTCCACCTTACTGCTGATGTTTAAATCCAGGGTAAATGAACGGGAAGCAACTCTCAGATGTAAACTACTGCACTCAAACCAACAGAAAAGTGAAACAACCGAATCTGAATGTTAAGATGTCATTTCAAGAAGAATGATTACTTGCAGTTAGAGGCAGGAAATAATCTGTGAAGCACTCATAACAGGAAGCATCATAAAAGCACTAATCACTGTAAAGTGAGTCACACATTATGGCTGTGTTTTAAACAGGGATTGTATAGGACAGATCAAGAATTTAATTAAGATCAATGGTTTCAGCCTCACGCAGCAAAAACAGCATACAACACTGAACTAGGAATAACTGCTCAGCGAGGTCAGAGGGCCAACCTGCTGAATGAGAGGAACCCAAATGGCTCAGTGTGACCCATGGTAAAGCTCAGGGGTATGTGTGGCTTACATACATAGATGAACCAATCAGACTGTTGAATGCTTTGGGCTGGGGAGATCACCGGACATGCTCCGATAGCTCACTGCATGGTTCATCATGTCTCTCCTACTGCTTTCCCTCCGACACATCCCATTCATTTAAAAGATGCTTTTATCCAAAGTGATGTACAATTAAGAAATTAGGGTCAGTCCCTGGAGTGACTGGGGGGTTAAGGGCCTTGCTTCAGGGGCCAAAGGGTGAAACCACTCTCTTGACCCAGGGGTTATGAACTGGCAACCTTTTAATCCGAACGGTGTCCGAACCTGCGGAGCCACAAGTCGGCTCCACACAGATACATCATATCTGTTATGCCACTGTCCACCCTGCCATTTCACCTGCATGCGGCTTGCATCAACATGCAACCTGTCCACCACTCATGAAGGAAACATGGATCCCCACGGCTCCAATGAGTTAGGTGGGGGGAGGGGTGCATATGACAGGTGACTGTGCAGGTGGCCCAGGCTGCAGAGCAGTACCAGCTCCATCTACACACTACTCGCTGGCCCTATCATCTGAGGTCATTAAGCCTCGTAACATGATGGCAAGCCATCTACTTGCAAGTTCAACCCAATCTGGGATTAATGGCACACTCGCATATTCCCATGCAGCCGCATCGCATCGGGATACACAAACATATCGCAGGGAGCAAATGCCTCACGTGGTAAAATGGACCCCAAGAACAGATGGTGTTCGGCCAATAGCTGGCGGAGAATGAAAGTCACATGACGTGAGGAGGCAACACAAGAGTGGGGAGGCAGCACGAGAATAACCTGGAGAGTTCAAGTCACTGTGGTATTCTTCTATGATGAACCAGTCGGGTTACAGCACAAATGCTGTAAGCGTTTAAATGGCAGTAAGAGAGTGCGAATAGCCTTAGTGGCATGTGGGGATATGCCGTAGCACTCCATGGGTGTCGACGCCCGCCTGTTATCCCCCGGAGACACGGTCCAAAAACACAACTCGATTCCCCAGAATGTCGACGGCAATTTATTGGTAATGCTAACTTCTAATAGCGTGCGGGTGTCATTTAAAAACGAAAGACAATCTATAAACACATGCTGATACTGCAACGTAAAACTTGCCTGACCTGGACAGATCTCTCCGGTCAGAAGCAAAAAAAGAAAATAAATACTAATTTTAATGTGTGGCTGAAACCACAAACGCTACAGGCATGAAACTAAGATCAAAGCCATGCAGGCCACTGGGGGCAGGGAAGGCAGCCATTGTTTCCAGGGCTATTAAACGGTTTGCAGTAATTGCAGCCTCAAGGAACCAAATCAAGCTGTAATTGGGATTGAAGGATTAGGGTACCGGGACTGGTCCATGTGAAGCGCTAAGGGAAGGCAAGCAGGACAAGGCAGAGAGCGTCAGCCCAACACAGCCTGGCCCAGCACGCCAAAGAGAGGGAGCTCTCCACTGTGATGCTCATCCAAGTAAAGTTTTTTTTTTTTTTTAAATCCAAACGATAAATTACAAGTTATAAATGCATATGAAGTACACTGGGAAAGGATCTGCAAATGATGCAAAATAATTCCTGCAGCAGGAATGGGAGTGCGTCCCACGGAAAGTGGTAATTGAAGGATGCGGCACGTTCCTGCAGACAGATACACTGATTATTAGGCTGTCAATCAGCCGAATATGGAGACGTGTGCTCACGCACGCACGCACGCACACGTGCAACGATTAATTAAACTGATCAGTGGCCCCCCGGGGGGGGGGGGGGGGGGGGACCACCGGGCCCCCCCCCCCCCCCCCAAAACACCACACCATAATTCCACCATCACACTCCTGTGTTAATGAATGCTCCTATTCTGAATAAGTCTAGCACTTTCTACCATCTCAGACTCAGCACAGTTAATTACAAAATCTTTAAAGGATCTCTCGTTTTAGAAAACCATCATCTGTATTCATATATTCATACACAAATACCCCTTCTTCCTTCAGATAATTATTCTGTATGCATTCACAGACAGGTAAAGCAGTCCTCTCTCTTGCTGCGGTGCACAAAGGGTAGGCGCTCATACACTCTCCTCCTCAAACCTCCATTTGAACACAGCCCCACACACCTACATAAGTCGGACCAAGTTGAGAGGTCCAAACGCCACTCTCCCATTAAATGAGAATCATGACTCTGGGGTTCCGCAGCCAGGGAAGCAGCTTTTGATCAAACATGGCGGTCAGGCACAGCTACATGTGCATCACGGCTCAGAGAGGGTGTGTGTCAGCCTCCACTGTGCCATCTCTATCTTTGTAAGTGACACTGGCTGACTGCAAACCACCAGCAGCTTCTCATTAATAACAGGCTCCATGAATCAAAGCAGACCTGATGATGTCGTGTTTTAATACTCATGGCACAGGAGGCCAGGCAATAAAGTGAGCTCAAAGACCTTCCCTGAGCCACCAAAGCAGCTCCAGGGATATATCTACAGGTGTCCTGTTTCAGATGGTCTCCTTTATGTCCCTTGTTCCTGTTACCTAAAAGGGAGTCTCTCCTGTTGTGCAAGCAAATTAAAGAGAATTAAAATCCAAAACTAAATCGCACAAGGACTCCCTGCGTAGAAATACTCAGACACAACTTAGCAGGACGGACGTAAAATGGACTGTAACAGCACTAGTATTCAGTGTCTGGAAAACAAGCAGAATAAGTCTACCGACCGGGGGCGGGGACACACACCTACCTACACCCCCATGACCCCAGCAGCAGCGGGTGAAGCTTTGGACAAACACTGAAGAGTGAATCTCAGAATCTCGTGTGGGTGAGATATGCTGTACCCACGAAAGGACAAAGCACTCAATACGAAGCATAAAAACGACGGAGCAAGACATTGAAAGCCAATAAAGGGCCATTACTCTGCATGCTGTGCAAGAGCAGAATGGCCAGGGTGTCCCCCATGGGGTTTGGGGTGGGGTCAGTCTGGCTGCACAAATGGCCGGCTCTGGGATGCGGCTCTGGGATGCGGCTCTGGGATGCGGCTCTGGGATGCAGCACCAGACACAGCGAGCTGTGTGACACACGTGGGGAGTGATTTGGTGACCACAAAGGGTATCAAGGATTCATTAAATATGGGAATGCATTCGTAAAATATGCCTGTGGGATTCTGAGATACGTGTGTGCGCACGCGCGCACGCACTCACACACACACACACACACACACACACAAACAAACAAACACATTGCATGTATGCACGAGCAAGCACACATACGAATGAGCGCACACGCACACACTCACTCACACACACACATGCACTCACTCACACACACACGTATGCACGAGCAAGCACACATATGAATGAGCACACGCGCACACACCCACACACACGCATGCACTCACACACGCATGCGCGCACACACACACGCATGCGCGCACACACACACACACACACACACACACACACACGTACACACTCGCAAGCACACACACTCAGACATGCACACACAGACACACGCATTCATACAGTTGTGCATGTGCAGACACACAACCAACAACGGTGTGTTCAAGAAGAGCATTAACCAACCAACAGTAGAAAATCCCATCATAAATGTAACACTATACGTGTCTCTGTACCTCCGGCTGAAACATCAAGCTGTTTCAACTGAACGGCCAGACAAACAGGAATATCTTTATCGCTTCTCAACATCACACCTCCCCAGCTTATGACTCATCAGATGCAGAAGATGTCAGTTTCCCACCTCTGGCACCAGGGTGTCTGTGTGAGAGGACACACCCGTGCGGTGCCTGACTGGCGATCCTCAGCCAATCAGCTGGCCACACCACCCCCTACTCCCCCAGATGGTCTGGACTCCCTTATGGCGCCCTCATCACCCCTGCCCCCCCATCCCAGAGACACAAAAGGAGCCTTGGCCGTTTGTTATTATGAGCTAATTGGTTGCCACCAGGCTGAGCAGATGACAAGGGGGCAGAGACGCAGGTCAAGACACCTGCCAGCAAATCCCCCCCCCCACCCCAGCCAACAAGCTGTAAAGCACCCCCAAATCTCCTCAGACAAACTCAATAGAGAACTGCCATGTAGAGTGCCCCCTGCTGCTTGACAGGTGAAAGACAAACACATAAGAGTAAGACAAAGTGAAGAACCTGGGTGATACTGTGTTTGACACATTTCCTGCTCCAGGAAGGCCACAGCTGTCTCTAGACATGGGGCACACCAGGCCACCCGGGTGGCCCGAGGCCACTGCGGCGCTCCAGAACCGCCGGTTCTCCGAATTCCAATAACAAATCACCCGGTTCCGCGCAGCTCGCAGCCATCTCATTAACTCATGACCAAAAAAAAAATATATTTCCATCAAGATACTCTTATCAATGCGCATATAGAGGGGTATTACAGCCAAACAAAAGCTGTGACTGCCCCACCCAGCAGAAATCACACACAATGGACAGAATTTGGGGCCCCTCTATATACCCCCCCGAGGTGTGTCCACAGGATTTTCTAAAACACTTTTAGCTGTATAATAATTATGCATTTACACACTTTAAAGGTTCTTGCGCACTTGAAATGATCCCAAATGGCCTCACCAGAACAAATCTCGCAACTATCAGCCTTTGAATGAATGCAGAGAGCATATAGCATCCTTCAGAGAGCGAGGGAGCTGGGGGCTACAGGTGTCAGAGGGGCAGTCGTGGCCCTGGGCCCGCCTCGTCACATTTGGAGGCTGGAACGGTTGCCAGCCAGCAAAGGAAAAGCACTCTGAGCGATGGAAGGGGACGCGATGCGGGAGAACATGCCAGAATCATGCGGGTGGGAGCGTCGCAGCGTGTCACCCGTCTGTCTTTTCTAGGCAACACAGAGTTGTGGGGGGGGGGGGGGGGGGGGGGG
>JAODKF010000047.1:5699178-5714643 GCA_026779585.1 Mormyrus proboscirostris
GGGGGGCAGCCAGCGAGATACAGGCTGCTTTGTTTATGCAACAAAATCCGGCTTGGACACTCGCAGGAAACGCTCGCCCCGTGGGATGGGGTTTGTTTACCGCAAACGGCACAAGTAAAACCATGTCGTCATCAATACCTAGAGGTCCCCCTGGCACAGGGTGGGGTGAGGTGGGAGGCACAAAATCACACTAGACAAGAGGCCCGAATCGTTAGTACAGCAGCTGCCCAGGAGAATAAGGGTTGTCCTTCTCAGCCCACAGCCCCCGGAAGAGCAGCATGTGTATGAGTAAAGCATGTGACAGGCGTGTTCTAAAAAGTGAAGGGGGCGGGGGGGGGAGATCAGATTAAACTGACCCCCCTGACTCCGCCGTGTTCTGAACACCCCAAAGTCTCTCAAAGACTGACACATAATATCTTCATCTCTTAACACTAAAGGCCTCACCCACCAACACTGTTCCAGTTTCCAGTTATGGCCAGTCCAAAAGTGGGGGGGGTTAAAGTTGTTGGATGACCTCATGTCGCTGGCACTGCCCTCTCGGAGTGGGTGCGCGGAGCGTGACAGGGAATGCTGCCCTTTAGCCCCTCCCCAGCCTGCCAGGTCAGCGTAGACCTCCAGCAGTGTGAGCAGTGTCCTAGAGGGACAGCGATTCCGGGCCGCCGTGACCTTTCCCAGGGAACGGCGTCTCCCGCAGGGCCACCTTCCACCCTCCCTCCCCGGCACGATTCCTGTGACCCATCCCACATGGTGCTCTCCTGCTCTAACTCTTGACCGAGACACAAGCAGGACGACCCTCTACAGGACGGCAACGTCGCGGGCAATTATTTTACTCACAGTCCGTAGACGACCTGTGGCGGAAGGTGAAGCGTAGGTGGCTGCGGTTCACATCCTCGATGGGAATAGCTACCTGTAAACTAAAAAAAAAAAAAAAAAAAAAAAAAGAGCTGCCTTAACAGTGCCCCCTACAGACAGCTCATAGGCATCACATATCAGCACCAAAATCAGGATGGCCTGCGAGCAGCGGAAGGCACTAAATCTCAATGAATATTTATTTAAGACAGAGGGATGATAATTTCTCCTTGCATGACCTATAACAGGTCACCAACCCTTGAAACAAACCTAGACTAAGTAAATAGCTCTGAATAATTCATTACTTAGCCTCCTGACAGCAATGTCCTCTAACCAATTTACCTACTCACAGATGACACGCGAGTTCAAAGCCTTAAGCTAACGTGCTCGTCAGAGCATACTAGACCCAAATCATTTATATTTAGAGCGAATTCCGATCCATTTATTCATCTGCACTTTGAGGCCCCGTCTGGTAAACAATGCATAAGACATCTTCAGATGGAAAATTCTCAAGACTCACCTTGACCGTTTCAAACCAGCGAGATTGTTTCACTTGGTAGTAGATCACAGACTTGTACTCCACGATCCCATCATCGCCAGCACCAGGAAAAATAACGTTCTAGAGATGGTAGGATGGGGAACAGGCGATAGGTCTGAACATTTGCAGGCACTCAAGAAAATCTGTGAATTTTTTAAATTCACCTTGTACAGTGACCTTCCCAAAATTGTCCACCCACCCAAGGGTTGTTCAGTTTTTCACATTTAAAATGTCAGACTCCTCTGATAGTTGGTAAAAGAGTATCCACAGTTACTGCTGACTGCATTTTAACATCCTATTAATTCACAGGTAGATCAACCTAAGGCATAAGGCAGCCTGTGCTGCTTGATGACCTTTTGTCCACGTTTAAGGCACCTGGAAGCATGAGTCAATCGAAAACAAAACGTATAAATGACTTCCCATGCAAGGCGGTCAACCTCAATGCCTTCAAGAAAAAAAATCCAGCCTTAGATTTTGTGCTGTAAGTCCCACTCAGGGGAACGATGAAATAATGAAGTGGAGCACTCCACCGAATAAGCTTCCTAAATATAAAAGCTCGAATTTCTGAAGGCTGGGCCCACACCTCCCACAAGCTACTGAATAAAAACACAGAGGCACATCCCCTCCCCCCCAGAACAAAAATGGGCTGCTCATCTACCTGGCTAAAGAAGCAATTAGTACTCCCCACCAAGCTGTGTAGCAGGTCGAGGTCTCGATGTAAAACAAGCGCTCCCCACCCCAACCCCAAAAGAGGGGCACATGCAGATGCACACATGCTGCCCTGTCAGGCCTAACTAAGCTAACCATTACCGGGACACACCCTGGGACGAAGTGGGGCGTTGGGGACAGCTCCAGGATGATTCGGGATAGGACTCAATTAGCCTCGACTAGAAAGGACGAGATCCTGCCCTCTAGCAGTCCCAGCACTTAGAAGTAGCATTTTGGCTAAACTGTACTTATGCCATTTAGTCCCTGGAGGAGACCTGGACCCCTGGAACACGTGGGCCGTGAACCACAAGCCACGCACGTTTATGACTTGGTGAACACAAAATCCAAAAATAAGACAAGAGGACGTTCAGGTCAACGCGGCCAGCGCTTCTCAGGGAGGGCAGCGTATATCCAGCACTTGCATTTCTCCTCTAAATACAGCCCCCCCAGAGAGAACCTGTTCTGAAGAGATGTGTAATTAAGACAGCGATGCTTGGAGGCGAGCCAAGCCGGCAGTCCGGAAGATATCCCTCCCTGTAGAGAGAGTGAAGTGTGCTTTTAATCGCACCCCGGGAGCGGGAGCTGACAGACATTCACTACGGAAGGTCTATCGCTGCCGTTATGGCTGACATGTACGTGTACGATCTGGGGAAGAATTAATTGACTCAATGAGTGACCAGTGAAACTGACATGAAAGATAATTACCAAGTTTAGTCATTACGAGGGACGGATTTACAATCATGCCTTTCGTTCAACAGGCCCAAAAGTAGGAATGCATCCATTCAACCAGGTTCAGCCCCCTGGTCTTCATTCTAATGTAGAGCGACACAGCTGGACGATGAATACTAATGAGAAGCTAGCAGGAGACTGAAGACACCAATAACCAACTGTACGCACTTAAGATTCAGAGGACGGGCCTCAAGGAAAGTCTGTCATATTGAACATCTCCAGGGGAAAGCATTCAATTTTAAAAAGATTTCACCAATAAATAATTCCTCCGACGATGATGATTTTCCCGGAGCCTCACAACAATATAATGTGATATAGCAGCATCCGTGATGTTCATTGCCGCTCTGGCAAACCCTTCCAGCACTGAAGACCACACTTACTTCTGCTGACTGTTATAAAGAAACCTATTCCAGGCCGCTAACAGGAAATTAGATTCCATTGTAAAATCTGGCAATACCTCAAACAAAAAAGCCAAACACACCTTTGGCCAGGCAGGAAGAAGCAACCTGAACCCATGAGTTGTAATGTACCCTCCAATCCACTGGGGTCGCTATTACTTTTTGTGCCCACAAACATGCTGTAAAATTAAGATGCATCCTCCTTTATGGTACACATTTAAAAGAAAGGGGATTCATCTCAGAAAGGGAGGGATGCTCATAGCAAAGAACCATCCACACATTCGCCCCTCTATTCACATTCTTTGTACCGTTTCTATCCTTTTTGCCTCTGACACAGTTGGTTGGCTGATTCCTAAAACTGCATCTACACTGCATCTGAAAAGGCACCTCTGTGCATTGGTGCCTTTGTTTACCTAATGTTTATCTCTGAATATATTTCTGTAACTGTGCTAAACCACTGTATCACTATTACAGTTCATATAATATCACAGTGCGCTGCGATGCTTTTGTGCACCTGTAACAAATCAGACCACATTCACTTAATGGAGCTGAGGATGCAAACATAAGAGAATATTTAAAGAAAAAACTGAAATAAGTCAGTACCAGGAACAGGGAAAGCGCCCACCTCTGTCAAGAACACTTTCCAACATCCAGAAGAGAAAGTTCACTGATAAAGCTGTAGGAATTATTATACTATAACAAGGCAAATGTTAGGATCCTTTGACCCATGTTAAGGCTGCAGGACACACATGACAGCAGGACCGCTGGTGTTTGAGCTGTTAGGACAAGGTGAATCATTGAATAACGTCCAACAAATTCAGAACATGAATCCTGCACATTTCTCTGTGTGCAATTACTAGATGCTGAGTGACTCCCCAGAGCAAGAGGACCAAGGAGGGGGAGACTAGTGAGCAAAGAAAAAAAAAAACAGTAACAATAAAGACAGCAATCAAGACACGATGCAGTACCAGAAACCTGAAAGGGACCATTAGGAAGAACAAACAGCAGCAAATAATCAAGGACATAGCTGTTCCCTGAAGATCGGCACGGAGACATGTCCCAGACATAAATACTCTCAGCAAAAAACTAAACCCTCCCTAAATTATACAGCTGCTGCTCCGAATAAAACAGGAAGATGAAAGCAAAACTCCTACAGGCCCATAAGCTGAGTTTAATCAATCCAAAGGGACATCAGGGAGTCTAAGAAAGTTCATCAACTCAGATTAGAAAAGGTTTGAAAAGCCACCACCCCTATGTTCCAGCAGAGAATACACCTTAATAATGATTGCCACTCGCAGTTCAGGACTTTCGGGTCCAAGTCCGGGCTAAATGACTACACATTGCACCGTATTCATTAATGGCCACACATTCCAGCTTGTCAGCAGGGAGAGGAATTAAAGGGACAGTCATTCCGACATCACCAGCGTCATGTCATACATCACGGATTCCGCGAGCACTTCCATGACGCCTCAGATTCATAGTATTAGGGCATTAATCTTAATCTGAAGCTTTCAAGATATTGGCTATCTGATCTTTCCCACACTGATTAAAGGACAGTGAGAAACAGCACTTCTGCCACTGATGACTAAAACGAAGTTCATAGCACTAAAGCTGCACCAATCCATTCTGTGAGAGGGTAACTAACATATCAGCTACCTTCAGCTCACTAGACAAGCAAGGTCTGTCAATAAATTATTCAATGCATGTTTGTGAGAGAAATGTCTGAGCTACCACTGGATTCCTAACATGATATTGCTATTGCTCCTCATGTTAAAGCGTTTCCAAAAAAAAAAAAAAAAAAGAGAGAAAAAAAACACATACACACGCATGCACCACGAATTATGATGCACCACTAAACTGACATTTGAGAAGGCAGCCCAGGATAACGCAGCTTTTAAAAGCTACACAGCTGTTACCTCCAGTTTCTTGCCGTCTTCATCGTGAACAGACATGGTGACCTCCACATTTTTCCAAGCGGTCTTATTGCCCTTTTCGAAGTCTCCCTGGACCAATGTCACATATATGTCGTTGCGGACGTCACCTTGAAGAATCGCAGGGCCCCATGGTTGGTCAGTGAGTTTACAGAAAGCAAGTTCAAGAACGCTTACAACTCTGGCTTCATGAGACCCACCTGGCATGATGATTTCGGGGAATCCCATCTTCCGGGCCACAGCTGTTGACCGATCTACTAGGTGAGGGAAGTCTTTGCGGATCTGATGGATGTCTCCAGGGAGTAGTTTTAGAGTCACCCACAGCCCTGCCAGGGACATTATCATGGTGGAAATTGCATTATCCACTACGGCCAGCTAAGCTGTTTAGCTGGATGAGAGCCATCAGGTAAGTGACTGCAACCCAACATTGAGGACATCCTGAACAGTCTGCCACTATGTGTGAAGTCAAATCTGGAACTGAACACCACACCATTTCATTATGGATGATAGCATACAGTTTGCTGGTACTTAAATGGGCAATTCCATGCAAAGGTCAGTTTGATATCACATCCATAACGCTTTTTGCCAAGTATTTCCAACAAGTAAATGAATATATGAATTTGAGGATTTCTATATTCAACCCAAGAGGTTGCATGCATTAGGATATGCAAACTGTCTCGCTGATACTAAGCTCATCCACGCTCTGAGGCACTTTGTTTACGGATACAAGTCTAAATGTCACTTCCACAATTCTAGAATTGCCCAAATACACCAGCACCTGTAAAAGAGACAGGAGTGTCATGTGTGAAGGAAGAGAAAATTCCAGTGTCTGGACCCAAGAGGTTCAGGCTTTAAAAACCATCTTCAGAGAGGCCACGAATGAGGGAAAAATATTAAAGGACAGAAAGGTACAGAAGTGTAATTTCTCTAAAGAGTCCTTTTTTAAAAATAAAAGAAGGGGGGGGGGAAGGCTTCAGCACAGTGGACCTACAAAGGGACAACGGAGCAATGAAAAAGGCACTCGTGAGTGGGAAGATGAAGAGGCAGGGACAGAACTGCAGACTCCCTCCTTCAGTCACGTTCGAGCCAAGGTAAAGATACATCACACCGCAGAACTTTGAAGTGTGTCTAAAAAAGCCTCCTACCAGGTGCAATGGCGCCATCTACCATTTTTACAACACTGACATATGCGTCGGTCTCTCTCAGCCTGAGTGACCCCGCCCCCTCCATCCCATAGACACCCTGTGGCATGGCGACACCTTTGGGTGTACTCACACCGGGCGATCTGTAACCCCCAAAGTCTACTTTGTTGAACTAGTGTACCTGGGCCCGGCCACGGTTAGTTGTACTCGGGGCATAGGACACAAGTAGTGTGATGGTTAACCGTACTTGGACATGGAACACAGACACAGCGATGCTAGACGCACGCATGTGTGCATGAGCACTATAAATGAAGCGGAACGGGAAGGAACTGATCGCGTAGGCTGTACTGGGTTTTCTTTTCATCACAAAACTGTGCTGCAAAAAAAAGTGTTGCATACAGATCAGGTCTCAGCTAACATTTAATAAACATGGTGGCAAGGGATTAGTTTGTTCTGCGGCAGAGGTACAGTGTTTGCTGGAAATCTGGGCTGATGATAGTATCCAGGAGCAACTAGATGCACAAAACAAAATATAGAGAGCTACCTTCTTATACACGCAGCAAGAGTAAATAAAAATCGCTGCTTTGCATACTCAATAAATCTATAAGTGGGCCGCGTGTCATCGCGCCCAAAACGACACCAAAATAAGGATATTACTCATGAACTCCATGCGCTGCGGGTTTGCGCTTTTCTTCCTATGTTTCCTTTAACCAAAAAAGGTGATGAGAGCGTGCTCAGGCCCAGAAGGTGAAGCGCAATGTGAGCGCAGACCTCTGGGGGACTGGGGACAACACACAAGTGTGAATATGGTCCCTTAAGTTTCTGGGGAGTCCTGCACGCGCACGCAGACACACACACACACGCAGCTAATAAGAGCTCCTGCTGGTGCCTGACATGCGGAGGCCTCAAAAGACAGACAGCAGTCATTGACAAAGACGTCTGTCAGCTGCTTTCAGATGGTAAATATTATGGAAATTCAAACAGCAACAGCATTTAACAGAGAAATGTACCACGCATCCAGCACTAGCAGTGAGCTGCCTGAAATCCCCACTGATGTGAAAAAGCCATTATCGCTTAATAATTTATTTCTCTGTTGCAGAATGTCCCCAACTTATGACGGCTCGCACATACAACCGCAGTTGAGAGAGAAAAAAAATAGACAATTGAGAAGCCAGTCGCAAGTCGGGGATAGTCTGCATTTTAGCCAGTTCCCGAACAGCCTAAATGATTAGTCAAAGCCCCTGCAAGTTTCAGGAAAGATGAACACCCCTCAAAAACGGTGGGTGAAAGATCTTTAAGGTTAATGGTAAGTTGATAGTCATGTGCTTTTATACTGATTCAATTACAGAAGAACAGCTGTAAAAACGATAACCTCCTTTATCTAAATAAGATGTGGAGGCACACTTAAAGATGTAAAGAAACGTCTGAAACTTTAAAAAGCCCCCGTGTTACTTTGAACCGTGGCCTGTGGGTGTTGCTGCAGTTCCCATTGTACCTCCAGCACTGGAGGCTTGTGTGTGCGGGCTTTGCAAGCCGCCCTTGAGTCTCCACTGGGTTCCTCCTGTAGTCCAAACACATGCAATTAAGGCTTACTGGTGTCTCAACACTGCCCGTAGCGGGTGGTTGCCTACGTGAGCGCACGCAGCCCGCGATGGAGAAGCATCCCATTCGGAGTGCATTCCTGCTTTGTGCCCCGTGCATTTTGGGATAGGATCTTGCCCTACCCCCGGTGACCCTGATCCAGGATAGGCGGTTGGAAGTCTGGCCTTTAAGTCAAGTCAACTCAAGATAGCATAGCTAAGCAATTTCAGCAGAGGAGGGCAGTCAGAATGGAATGGAGGAGAAAAATGGACATGGCACAATGTATGGTAACGATGGGCGAGCGCTGACGGGAAAAGCGGGAAAGCCGGCACGTTCCCACCGCGACCCTCGGTACCTTGTCCCTTGTGGTTGACCTCTTTGGCAGTGATGACCTTGTTGATGACTGTCTGGAGGAAGTCGTTCTCCCCGGCCACCCTGGGTGAAAAACGGGAGATGTTCAGCTGCCTGTGGCGAATGGCGTCATCCAAGGCTAGCCTGGAGGATGTACGTGATGGGTGCCAGCACAGGGGCAGACAGGGGGTGGGGCACAGAGAAGCAGAAGGTCGTGGGCATGTGGGTGGGGGGGTGGTGGTAGACGAGACAGGGAGGGAAAACGTACCGAGACAGGAAGGCAGATTCCATGACAAAGACAAAGTGGTTGTTAGCCAACAGTGGGGCAGGAAGGGTAACGAGAGAGAGAGAAAGAACGTTTAAGTGAGTGATGCCAGGTGGATCCCCAGAGTCTGGAGTCTGGAAGCTCGTTTTCACCTTTACGCTATAGCAAAAGAAGCTTAGGAAGCCCCTCCACCCCCCCGCCCTGGACCACCCCCCCGCACCGACGAGCATCAGACACCCAAATCACCCGAGCGCGCCAAACAGAAGAGCGACAGGAACGCGCAGGAAATGCCCTGTGCGATTGCCACTGACCACACCTCCTTGACAGTGTCCAGGTTCCCGCCGCAAGCCGAAGATGAAGACCAACCACTCAAGTATGAAATAAAATCGCCCGCTTTCTTTGGCCCAACATTAGCTTTAAGTGATTTTTTATATAATAGAAACAAAAGCAAATCTTTTATTGACCGGCGAGTAACCTCTCGAGATTTAATTCCAGTACAGATCTTAAGGCATTACTGAAACACACAGAGATGTATCACATGACACCAACAATGCAGCCTGGATGAATGTGATTACAGTACGCAGATTCCCCTCTGCATGACAAGCACTGTGAGGAAGGCTATCACACTCATCTCTAGGGGAGGTCTACAGGGGAAACCAGGCAGGCCCAACTCAGAATGACAGAGAAGTCAAATTACTGAAGAAAAAAAAAAAACCCAAAGTTCAGTCCATTTAATCGATTATGTCATTAGGGCTCACTTCCTCTTTGGAAATGACAACTTCCTGCTCACCGCTCCGTAATCACATGGGCAAAAGGGAACATATTAAAATGTAACCAGTGATGTGATGCTACTCAAAGTTACTCATGTGGAGTTTCTCACTCCCCTTCATAGTAAAGCAAACCTTAAAGATACAACTAGGAGATGATTGATATCACAAAGGTGTTGGTGTCAACTTACGGCTGGAACGGAATGAAATGCTGTTTGTCTTCGTCGTCCATTTTACCCGTGATGATGTCGGTGACGTCCATCACTAGGAAACAGTACAGTGGTGAATCAGCGGGCTGTGGGTCTCTCGCAAACGAACCATGGTTATTTTTTTCACCATCTTCCTGTTTCATAAATAAGAAAAACTAAACAGCTGGTCGTTCACAGAGAAGTTGATCCAGAGAGGAGCTGGAAATCGACTTTATGGGAGAGACCTCCGGCGGTCGACAGGATGCCGACGGGCGGGTTTACGGTGGACTCCATGCCACACCTGCATTCATTCCTCCTGCCCGACACACAAGGGCACTTCTGCGAGTCGAGGAAACACTTGACCCAACTTAAAATGTACATTCACCCAGCTGTGTAAGCGACCATCATGTAATTCAGAAGCGAATACGTAGTGCAGGTCTGCGCAAATATGGGGCCCTTTCCAATATAGATGACAAAAAAGAAAATTCAGAATGATAAAGTATCATGCATCAGAAAGCCAGTTTGATCTCTCATGTGAGCCAGAAAACAAGGGGAGGGGGGCTGGGGCGAGCCGTACATCTTGGCACACCCCAGGCACCGAGCCAGCCTAATTAGTTTTCTACACAGCCAGCATTCCGCCTGCAGGGGCCGATCAGACGCCGATTCCTCTGAATTAACCTGAGCTAAAACCCTTTGGTTTCTGTCCAAGACGAGGCTACTCAACGAGGGAGACAAATGACTCGTCCGCCAAGCTGCCTGAACAAAAACATAAATAATCTTTTCAACTCAAAAAAATAAAAATTGCAAAAAAAAAACATCCACTTTTATTTATTGAGTGCTTTTGTGGGACAAAGTAACATGCAAGTGAGGATCAGAGAGCAGGATTAGCCAGCGCCCCTAGAGCAGCTACTGAAGGCCCCAATGGTGATAGTTACTGCACTGGCCAGGGGATTCGAACCAACAACCTTCCAGGCGATGGTACAGCTATTTCTTTAGCAATACAGAATCTGACAATTGATTAAAAAAATCATCTGGGAAGATTTTTTGTGTTTTTAGAGTGTCACTCAGAGGTCGAAGTGTGACGATGTGAGACTGAACAGAAGGGTTACCGGCAGCTCCAAATGGCCGGCGGAGCCCCGAGGTCAACCGGCGCGCATTGTTGTCCCTCAGCTCCATGCGTCCGACCCTCACGATCTGACAAACGAAGCAGATCTTCTCCCTCTTAAGGTCCTCGCTGCCCAGGTCCTGAGCGGATGAAGAGAAGGTGGGTTAGAAACAGACGGGCCGTGGATTCAGTCACGCAGAGGTGGAAAGTTCAGGTCCAGAAAGTACTAATCCAGACTAAGATTTTGTTTCAACCAGCTAGTTGAGAATAACAAGTCATATTCACACTTAACTGGTTGATGGCATCTCAAGGGCAGCTTGCAAAGCCCGCACACACAGGGCATCAAAATCTTGATCTAGATTTTTGCTTTCTGGGTCTGAACTTTTCACCGCTGCTTCTAGGCTCCCATCAGTCGCCATTTCTAAGGCTGGACATCATTCAACGGTCCGCAGGTGGCGGATGCTTATGCTGGACTGACTGCCAAGACAGGGTCAGCGTCTATTTTTTTGGTGAAGGCCGTATTACAGGTGCTTTAAGAGTTTGGGTGACCCACAGTCTGTGTGTGTTTTGGTTCCCTCCAAGCTCCCTGCCAGATAGTCCACATTTTTGCTCCCTCCCAGCTCTGCGTGGACTAGCCTGTGGGACCCCGAAGGCCGGACTGGGAAGCACTGCTTTAAGCTAACACCAGTAAAACTCCAGGTGGCACCCTCCTAATGCACTCCATGAAGCGGACATGCTCAGCAGCAGGTGGTTAATGATATGAGGCCCCTGGAGAAGAGCTTCAAACTCTCATTTGGATGGATGGCCTGGTTTTAAATCACACTGGCACTGGCAGAGGGGAGGGTCAAGATCCACAAGCAAGCTGGAAATCAGGCACAGCTGACCAAGCACTCACAGTGAAAACGGCTCGCAGGTTGTGCAGCTGGTCGATGTCTTTCACCAATCCGGAGCTTGACCATCGCACCAGGTAATTCTCACTATGGGGGGGGGGGGGGTGAATTTCATCTTAAAAGTTAAATAATATCACTGAACCACAATGAGACACCACATCAAGGCGGACTAACAGACGGTCAACTTCCAAGTGGATAGACAGAAATGGGTGTTCATTAAGTATCACAGACGCCACAGAAGACGAGAATCAAAACTTCTGCAGCATGAAGCTACAAGGCCAGCAGGACCAGCCTACCTGATAAACTTGGACGCCACAGGGTCGTACAGAGACATGAGCACCTCTGCGTCCTCACCGATCTTACACACCACGTTCTTCAGGGTGATGAACAAGGCAAAGGAAGGCGTGGAGGCAAACTTCTCCTGCCGGCTGAGGTCCAGGTTTTGCTTCTGGGACTGTCGGAGCAAGCAGACGCAGCCATCACGTTCAAGCTCATGGGCGGTGTATACGGGCCTTCCCAAAAACACTCCAATATTCCAAGCTGAAGATTCTCCTCCAGGCGGATGCCAACAAAGGGCCAAACATTACATAACTGATGAAGCAATAGGACAAGATAGTGTTGCCATTGATTGTGACAGAACTCCGACGATCCGCACGTGTATCGGATAATCACGATACCTAAACTCGCTGCTATCACACGCGGATCGTGCTTCCCGACAGAAGATGACTGCCGGGAGCAGATGCGAGCCGCGGCCGTACGCTCAAAGGGCCAGAGACAGGAAATAAAGCGCACAAAGGCCAGTCGAGAGACAGTAAGAGGCGAGTGTCTTTGTGATCCCGTCAATGGAAGCTCTTTGTGATTCCCCTGTGCTGTTCTCAGGGTGGGGTGGTGGGGGGGGGGGGGAATTAAAAATAAAAGCCCACATGGACATAGACAGCTGGTCTGAGAGGTAATTCACCACCAGCCTCAAACTTCCTGGCAGCCCAGTGATGACTTACCTCTGACACTCAGAATGAACCAAAAAAAGATACGGCCTCATCCTGCCTCGACACAAGAAAATCTGCTGTAACACTCGACACCCCCACACTGATTGAAAACTGGTCTTTGTACAAAAACTAGAGTTTCCCCGAAACATATGATGGACAGCAGGGCTAAGTGACCTTAAGGGAAACAAACGATCGCCCAAGACTCGCTGGGGTTCAGACAAAACGGGGAGGCTGACTGAAAGTTTCTAACGGCCACAGAAAACGGCTCAGTGAGCGGCTGATAAAAACCCTCGAGATTTAGTCAAGCTCAAGGGCTTCAGTGCTCATCTGGGCTCCATCTAGCAGGCGGACCAAGTCTCTGAACTGAGGAAAGTTCTCTTATGTAACCTTGGCCCACACAATTCTCCTGTAGGAAACGCTCTCCACCTCCCGTCCTAGGCTTTGGCGGCAAAACGTCCATCATATCCAACAGGATAAATGAGAACAGGCTGGAGTCGGTTCCTATAAAGGGAGCAGTGTACTCAAGCTGAACTTCAGCCTCACTTTAAAAAAAGGCTGCTGAATGAGTTCAGACAAAGGCTGCCAGGCAGACACTACCTTCTCCTCCTGTATCCTCTCCTCTATTTGCTTGGAGGCCGCTTCATGGGCTCGGAATAGGCTGATGGTGCTGGTCAGGTCTGGGTCCAGGATATTCCCGTCCTTATCCCGAACCACCAGGTCCAGGCCCAGGTACCTGACAGAAAGTTTAAGATGTTTGTGTTTTTTTGCTGTTACGGAAATGTCCGACTGTGGGAGGTAAGACGACCATTAAGTAAAATGCAATCCAGCGTAAAGGTGAATAAAAAAAAAATAATAAAAAATGTACCAGCATGTACCGCTAAGGAGAGATAATGTCCCTGACCTCTCAAAAGGCAATATTTTAAGCCCCAAAAGTAAATGTCACTCTACTTCATCCTGCTGTATATTGGTCGCTGTGATGGCCTGGATCGTGGTCACCTCGACCGCAGCATAGTCGGGTTGACTAATGCATCTCTGTTCAGGGAGTGAAAGGTGACAAAACAGCCGACGGGTGGGGCTGTGGCTCGCTACATGGGGTGGGCATGCCCCCCCACACTCACTTGTTCCCGTAATCTATTTTCGAGGTGACCTTCTGCTTGAGCTCCATCAGCTCGTCTTGAGGAAGGGTGCCAGACAGGATCTGGGACCGCCACTCGATGAGGTCGTAGATCATGTCGCGGACGCTGTTGAAGGTCTCCCGCTTGTCCCCCTGGAGAATGGAAATCAGGCCTCAATCTGACACGGACTGAACTAGGTCAAACTGATGTACCTTAAGTGCATTTGGACCATCTGATAAAAAAAGCAGAACTCGTTCAAGCTGAAGAGATCCCCCAATCGAAAGATCTACCTTGTTCGTTTGCCTGTGTTCGTGTGCTCGTGTGTTAACATGCCTGCTTAAGTACCGTAGATCTGCAAACATGTCCCAATCTGAGTGTTCGCCATCGGGTCGGTGACACCCACCACAAAGAGCTCCCTCCAGATGGCGGCCCATTCTCGTAACGTGGTGGTGACCTCGTGGACCAGGGGCTGCTCGATAGGGATGACTGTCTCCTTCTGCCTGTGGGGAGATGTTTTGCACTGATTGCCCTGAGGTCCGTCTCACGCTTCCATCAAACAGGCAGTGGAGATATCAGGTGACTAGGCTTAGAGACAGGACTGAGGGGTACAGACCAGAAAGGTGGGAAGTGCAGAGAAGGCGGCACACACGTGCACACACACACACAAACACACACACACACAAACACACACACACACACACACACACACACACACACACACACGTGCATATACACCCCATCAAGATCTGCTCTCCTGCCAAACAGAGTGACTTTTTTCCCATTATCACTGTCCTTAACTGTCCAGATACTTTTTCCTCCATCGATGAAATTTTAGTTTAATTTCACCTTTTATAACAAGCTGCCTCGATTCTGTCATTTCACAGATGCACAGCATGAAGACTATGACAGAGTATGACAATCTGACACCTTGAAGAAGTAAAAAAAAAACACCGCCCCCGCCCCCCCACAAAACGCCCGCCCCATCTCCTGATCTCCGGCTTTCAGATGTCCAGACTTAGCTGGAAATCCGCACCCATCGAGGAAGATGCATGTAAAGCGGCAAGAGAAAGAAGCTTTCACAGCCAAGGACACGGAGCCTGGTGTGGCGAGATCAGCCAGGCAGGGGTGTGAGCGGGAGTGGGGGGGGGGCTCATGTGTCCATTAATCACACCCTCTGAGGGTTTGGGGGAACGATGCACTGAGTTTTATGATGGAGAGAAAAGGGGGTCCCGTCCTGCTAAGTAACGAGGTCCCGGCCTCACAAACATCGATCACATGTCAACTGGGGCTATAAAAACAGTCCCTTTGGCAGGAAGCAGAGAGCAAGCAGGCAACAGGATTTAAGGAGGACTAACCCACTGCCTTCGATGGCGGCGTCCTTCAGGTGAATGTAACCCACGGGGAAAATGCCCTGCAAAGAGAAATCGAGTGATTAAAGATAATCGTCTGCCTGTCGCCCAGGCCCAAAGACACTCACACTGTGACACCACTTTCAATAATAAAAAAAAGAGTCAACATCACCATGCAAGATAAACCCACATAGCACAAGGAAACAACTTGCGTCCATTTTACACCAGCCTAGTGCTCCTATCGTCATACGTTACTCACAATCACCCGCCCCACTCACTCGCATCACTCATCCTCCTCACTCACTCCATTCATCCTCCTCACTCACTCCATTCATCCACCCCATTCACTCATCCTCCTCACTCACTCCATTCATCCACCCAATTCACTCATCCTCCTCACTCACTCCATTCACTCATCCTCCTCACTCACTCCATTCACTCATCCTCCTCACTCACTCCATTCACTCATCCTCCTCACTCACTCCATTCATCCACTACATTCACTCATCCTCCTCACTCACTCCATTCATCCACTACATTCACTCATCCTCCTCACTCACTCCATTCATCCAC